>JASVER010000084.1:2303234-2525469 GCA_030449065.1 Oceanodroma leucorhoa | reverse complement strand
GCGGGGGAGGGGGGCGAGTGTTTTGGGCTTATTTAATAATGCACTAGTAAACAGCTCAGGCACAGAAATGCAGGGCAGTACGAATCAGTGTTATCCTTTGGAGCCTACTGCTTTAAATTTGCGCGCTGTAGCTTGAAGCATTGCACAAACTCTTGGTCTGCTGACTGCCTCCCTGGAACACAAACACACGGGTGATTGGGAAAGCTGTTTTTCAGCTTGCCCTCTCTCGTTTCTGCCGGGCTGCTTTTGGTGTTTATTTATTTTTAAACAAGTCGTGTACATGGAAGAAAAAAAAACAAACAAAAAACCACATAGCATTTTTAATCAACACCTATTTCCTTCCAGGACCCTATGATCCTCTATTGATTCCCATTAAAATGCTTTTCTTTTTCTTTGCCCCCTCTGCTGATCGAATTTCAGATCAGCCAGGATATGCAACTAACCTTCCGGCACAACTGAACCCAACTGACTCAGAGAGATCAAAAGGCTTGATGCATTCATTAAAATTTAGCACAGCCCAAGCAGGATCTTTAATGCAAGATCTCCCTTTGCATTGCAATTAATGTGGGGGAGAGGAATTCTTATTATTTTTATTTTTTGCAAATGTTCTTGCTTTTGATTTTCAAGGGGGGGGGGGAGAAGTAGTGGGAGGGAATGAGAACAAAAGAGAGAGATCTTTTTACCCAAGGATGACGTCAGTTTGATTTTACTGACAACTATTGATGCATGTGGAGCAATTGCAGGCAGATTCCCCCACCCCCTACCTCCTGGCACTTCTCAGGGAAACAATATACGCCAACAGCCCACAACACGTCCCTTTGCTAACGTCGGGGCTAAACACGGGCCTCCGCCGACTCCGGGTCACTTCGCCGGGGGCCCGACCCGCCCGTTCCCCCCCCGCCGCTCGCAGGGCGGGCCGCGAGCACGGAGGGAGGGGGCGGAACAGCCCCCAGGCACAGAGCGGGGAGACGGCTCCAACCCGGGAATGCCGTTCGTTACCGCGGCCTCCGAGGGGACGCGGGCAGAGAAAATAGTCCCCGGCTCCCGCTGGGGGCTGCCTGCCCCCTCGGACCCCCAGAGGCACGGGGAATCCGCGTTGCCTCGGCCGGGGGGGGGGGTGGCGATCGTTGGGCCCCCGCCCGCGCGCCCACCGGCCGGCCCGCCTCCCGCGGCCGCGCTGCGGCCTGCAGCGGGGCGAGCGGCTCGGCCGGCGAGGGGCCCGGCTGCGCGCAAAACCCGACCTGGATCCGCCGGGCGCACGGAGCGCGGCACGGGGCCGGGAGGCGCCGCTCAGCGCGGGGGGGTGCTGCCACCGCCGGCTTCCTCCGTGGCGTGAGGGGGAAGGGGTCGGTTTCAGCGGGGAATGAGCCTCCGCCGGGTAAAGGCCGGCACGCGTCCTCCCATGGCCCGCCTGCACCTCCAAAAAGTCACGGCTTAGTCGGGGCTGAGGCTTCTCCCGCTGAGCCCCCCGCTCCCTCACCGGCCGGCCCTCCCCGCTCGCTTCACCTGTCTTCAGCGTCCCTGCATTCGAAATGCTTTGTAGGTTCGGAACTAATTGCCAGGAGGATTTTAGAAAGAGCAGAAGAATCTCTATTTTGCGCTGCATAAAGGATCTGAACAGGCTGCCCGTGGGTGGGCTGGGGCCTGCCGGCACGGGGTGCTGAGTGCTGAGAGCCGCAGTACCCCCACGATCCCCCGTCACGCACCCCGCTTCAAATACTATCCCACAGACCTGCACTCGGGAGCGGGGGTGAGGCAGCGCCTGCCCTTTTAAGCCTTGAGCTCCGTTCCAAAAAGCGCACCCAAGTGTTCTCCTAAACGCCATGAAACTCGCTGGAGCCTGCTAAGGCTGGGATCCTGCACAAACCGGCCTGTCGGTTCGACAGAGCTAAGGGGACCTGTGTATGTTTTGCTTGCATGATTTCATGTGAGCCAGCCAAAAGCTGTCCATCCAACGGTCACCACTATCACTCGCCTTTGCCTTTTCCGGGATTTCAGTGAAATGGGAGAGACTTTTTATGTGGATGTTACCCCTTCCTGAGCCATCTTCTCTCCTGTGCAATATGTTTCCTCCCTTACATATTAAATTTCGTCCACTAATTGACAAGTACACATCTTACTTGGAGTTCTGCCCATTTTTGATATTGAGCATGTGGCTTTTTTTGAACAAGGTGTAGCTGTGATTTATGCCAGCGTACAATTTTTACTCATTTCATAAATGTACTGTGCTGGTTTTGGCTGGGGTAGAGTTAATTTCCTTCACAGTAGCTAGCATGGGGCTGAGTTTTGGATTTGTGCTGGAAACAGTGTTGATAACACAGGGATGTTTTCGTTACTGCTGAGCAGTGCTTACACAGAGTCAAGGCCTTTTGTGCTTCTCACCCCACCCACCAGCGAGGAGGTTGGGGGTGCACAAGAAGTTGGGAGGGGACACAGCCGGGACAGCTGACCCCAGCTGACCAAAGGGATATCCCACACCATATGGCGTCATGCTCAGCGTATAAAGCTGGGGGAAGAAGGAGGAAGAGGGGGGATGTTCGGAGTGATGGCGTTTGTTAGGCGTGATGGAGCCCTGCTTTCCTGGAGATGGCTGAACACCTGCCTGCCGATGGGAAGGAGTGAATGAATTCCTGGTTTTGCTTTGCTTGTGTGTGCGGCTTTTGCTTTACCTGTTAAACTGTCTTTATCTCAACCCACGAGTTTTCTCACTTTTACCCTTCTGATTCTCTCCCCCATCCCACTGGAGGGGAGTGAGCAAGCGGCTGGGTGGTGCTTAGTTGCCGGCTGGGGTTAAACCACGACATTTACTTTTCGTAATACAGTGTTGTCAACTCTCATGATTTTTTATTGATGCTGATGTTCTCTGGTAGAAATTCTGTAAAGCTCCAGTTCCACAAGTCAAGTAAAAATTTTGGCTTTCATCTGAAAGGAAAAAAGTCTGTTTCTGGTCCTCTTACTTACAGCAGAAACTTACATTGTGTGCTGTAGCAGCTCTGGAACCAAAAGGGAAAGAAACATACATGTATTACTATTACCATCATTGGTATTGTTTTATTTTAGCTCTCTCTATACTTGTGTCCCTGATTGTTTATAGCCTGGCAATACTTAATATGAGACGGATAAATAAACTTGTGCAGCTTACACAAGGCCTTGTTTCTCTGCTTGGATGTCTCCAATATATTTTAAGGTGAGACAAATAAGTATTATTACTTCCTGCTTACACTATTTACACTTACAACTGTGACACACGCAGAGTCATGGTAGCTTTCTCTGCAAAATCAAGGTGTGTATTCTTGTGTTGCTTTGAGGGAGTGTAGTTCTGGTAGCTGAGTATATGATTCTGTCTGGATGATTACTTTTATGTAAGAATAAGTAATTTATGATTTTTACAGGTTAGTATCTCAGTAGAAGGCTGTGTCGTACTAGGAAAGAGGCCATTTTCTCTAGCTGTTTTTAGCGTGCCGTAGCTTTTCACAGTTTACCATGGGAGAGATCTTCAGGAGTTTTTCAGCCCCTTTTTTCTCAGACATTTCCATGCAGAATCTACAAGTGGAAGAGATGATTGTTCATAGAGGTTTACTTTGTCTTATCTTAGTTCTCCATCATAGACAGATAGCCTGTTATATCTTTCCATACCTATTAAGTAAATTTTCCCTTACTATTTTTTTACCATGAGAACATTCATCTGTCTCTTAACAGTTTTGACTCCTCACCTTGTCACGGGCAGGCTAACAATCCCCACCTACACACACACTCATACACATACTCTTCATCTTTTAGAAGATACTTGCTGCGTGGTTTGAGAGGAGTGGCCATCCTTTCTCATGGGGCTGCACTGCTAACGTCACCGTTTGGGGCAGCCGTCCACTGACCGCCTGAATCTCTCTGCAGTTATATTCCTGTTTCCCACTTGTTTGGCTGGTTGCAACATCCACCTCATCATGGGCTCCAAGCTTTATGGCAGAACCAGGGAAAGGGGTAGGTTCTCTCCATTGCAACCATGGCAACACTTTCCAAAGAGGCAGCCTACAGTCCTTGTGAGTCTTCCAGTTTTCCATGGCAGCCTTGTTTCTCAGAGGCTACATCTACCCAAGGAATAAGCACGCTGCAAAACATGTAAGTTGCTATTCAGTAAAATACATCCTTACCGTGTACAAAACCAGCTGAGCTTTAAACAAGAGTGGAGGGCCACATATGATGCTGTGAACTTCATTTAAGAATTCACCAAAAGGGAGAGGTGAAGAGGGTTCATTTAGCTTCTGTTTCAGAAAGGCCCTGTCCTGTTAAATCAGCCAAATTTTTAAAAAGCCAAAATCTCATTTGTGTTCTCACTTACTGTTAAAGCAGCACAGAAAAAAATACTCTTTGGTCTTTATGCTGCCTGTTTCCTGAATATGTGATTCCTCTGAGGCCTCACACCTGTGAACCTCGGGAGTTTAGAGGCAAACATTTTGGTTTGCTGTCCTGCTGTACCAAGCCAAATTCTCAAATTTAGGGAGCTCCTGAATTTTGAGAATGTTCAGGTGTGACTTGAAAGTTGTCTTTGTATGCTTTAATGCAGCTTATTATGTCATGCATTCATACGGGAAATGTCAAGACTTTGAAATAATGCACACAGAAGGATGGGACTAAAACATCAATTGTTTCCACTGGAATATTTTTTAGTGGAAACACTTCTATCACGGTTAAGTCGGTAGCAAGTTATTTGACACAGAGACTAAATTTTGAGCTAAATGTAGCAGGAACCCTTTAAACTTACTTTCTCTCACTTGTGTGCAGCCCTTCAAGAGGAGAGATTTCTTTTTCTCTCACTCAGAACTTGCAGGTCACCAGTTCGTTTGAGAGCAGGAGATGTCTTTCCAGCTGGAGAAGCCAATGCCGTTGCTGTCAAATGAACTGGGAGGACAGTTGTTTTGTGTGCTCACACTGACTGTATGTGGGATATCTCATTACACTGGGGGCAGTTTTGTTATTTTAAATTATAAAGAAGCTTAGTTTTCTTACAGTGTCCAAATTCAACTCATTTGTCAATGTGATGTATTTTATTATCCTCATCAGCTCATTTGCTTTTCCTGAGGGGGAAAAAAAGCTGAACCTCGTTTTATTTTATAAAAGTCAGGATTCTTTCTAATTAGTAGAACTTCCATTTAGCCAGCGCTGTGAAAGGTGTCCTTTCCACTATACATACACGTGCTGAAGAACACATCTGCTACTCAGGTACTTTTTTCAGTAGCACCTTTTTGTCTAAGATGAAAAGGATCCACCCATAAATCCTGGATGGACAGACATGCTCCTGAAGGAGAAATTACCCTTTCAAGATATCCCCAAGAGCTGTATCCAACCACAGCATACTGTAGATGTTACATTTTTTGTACATTGCAGCTTTGCCAATATTTGAATACAAGCCATAATTCACTGGGAGCATAAATAACTTCCATTCAGAGAGGTGGATACTGTGGTAGCAGGCCAAATGGTAAGCCTTGTCTGTGCCTGCATTTTCACTTTATCGACCACACAGCATAATATGATGCTCCTTATTTAAATCCTCCATGCAGATGTCGTACTGGGTTAATTGACAAGCAATTGGATTTGATAATATGTATAACACTGCAGCATCCATTGATTCTTGGGATAGTGTGGATGTGCATGTAGTGATCATGGGGTTATGATTCTCAGCGGTGGGAGATGAGTAAGTCTGTGGGTCACAATGTAAATTTAAGCTGCCGAGGGGTGAGCATTAACTTACATGCCAGTTTAGATTGATATAATAATTCTTTATAGGGTTGGAGCATGACTGGCTGTAAAAGAGTTGTCCTTGCACCTGAATTGTTTTAGAGCAGCAGAGCTTTATGCTGAGTTAACAGCATGCTGTTAAGAATCAGTACCAATGTAAACACAGAGAATGATGGCTTTATGTTGGCCGTTATGTCATACAGTATTTCACAGTTGTTGAAATCATTTCATTTTCAACCAGGTTGCTTTGGCTTTGTCAGTCTATCAGCAAAGACTGAGAGAAGTGCAGCACTGAAAATGAAATGAAACTCCCAACTCTCCAGATACGTAAGATGGCAATTCTGTTGAGCTGGGATCCTATAACAGCGCTTACTAATTCCAGCTAATACAATACAAAGTCATTTGCTGTTTGACTTCTTTCTCTGAAGTTCATTATTATATTGCTAAGCTTTTATATGAACTTATACCACTCTAAGTCAGAGGGAGCAAGGAAAGGAGGGAAATAAATGAAGGAAAAGAGGAAAACAGGACACAGAGAAAGACTATAATGAGATGAGAATTAGGAAGGAGAAATAGGGGACATCAGAAGAGCAAAAGATTAAGGAAGAAAGGGAACAGTATATCATAGGAGAGGCAAGAACAAAAACAAGGGAGATGTTACAGGTGTAAAATAAAATAGGGGAAGTTAATAGAGAAGATGGAAAAAAATAAGAAACGTCTTTCATTTCTTGCAGGAATATTTTAGGCTCATCGGTAGCAATCCTACTTGCTGAAATTCACTGTGTTTGGCTCATACCTCAGAAATACACCTCTATCTAATGAGTTTCCCCCTTTCATTTTGGCACCTGGCTTGCTCCTGTATAGGACTAGGCCTCCAGAGGTCACTGAGGAGAATTGGTTTCTAATAAAGCTCCTCCATACCACAGTTCAAAAGCTCTCCCACAGTGTAGTGCACAATGAAAATTGACACCGCCAAATGGCTTTAGTTTCCCTCTTTTCTTTTCCTTTTTTTTTTTTCCTGATGTTACACACTTTTTTGGCATCTGCATATCTGACTTTAATTTTTTCTGCTGAATATTGAGCATGTGGCATGAAGAAGTAAGCTATAACTAAATATATATGTATATATATATCAAAAACTACAGTGACATAGCTTTTTATAAGGTGTTTTTTTCTAATTGTGTGAGAATAAGCAGATGTGAGACGCTTCCTCTATTATGAACATTTATATGAGCTGCGTGGTCAGAGGTGCTTAGCAGTGAATTTGGCTCAGGGCAAGGGAACAACAGCAGTAATGTGAGGGGTGATTTACTCCTGTTAACACTTTTCAGAATTGGCAATAAAATCAGTTCAGTGCTCTTAAGATGGGAAGGGCTGGATTTTAGGCAAAATATGGAAGATATATTATCAACCTGAAAAGTAGGCAAGTGAAAAACTGTTTATTATTAATACTTAAAAAAATCCATATATATTTCCAACAAATGATAATGAGAGGGCTGCTCCCTTTTCCTAGAAATGATTAAGTTTTCTTTGCCCTTCTGGTTTGGCTGCTTTTAGGCTATTGCTTATGTAAAACAGAACACCTCCTAAGCCGTCGTTTACTAAACAGAATCTCTGGCTTCTGATCTCACACTACGCAAGGAGGTAAATTGTATTCTGTGTGAGGAGCTTTAAACGTGAGCATAATGGAAGGTGGATATTCACCGAAACAAAGATACACCTCCAGATACAACAAAGACAGCAAGTTTGAAGTACTTAAATTTTGATTTTCATAGTTGAAAAGTAGAATTCAAACATGGAAAAAAAAAATCAACTTTCATTAGCCCCACAGGTACTTATTTCAGCAATTTGTATTTTGCTTTTCTCCTCTCTTAGCAAACCCAGAGTGGTGGCAGAGTTTGTTGAACAGAGGAGGACAGTTCTGCTCTGAAATGATGGAATGCTTTTCTGAGAGATCAGCTTCCAAAGGTGACAATCTGGGGGCACAGCAGGGACGCTGACCGCTCAGTCCTGAGTGCTCTTAAATGAGAGAGGATTCTCGTAGCTGTGAGCCGGCAGTGAGGAAGTCATGACCACATCCAGCTGTGCTATCAATAAGATAAGTTGCTCAGCGGCATGGCTATACCTCTGACATGCGAGCGCATAGGGTGCATGGCATAGGCCTTAAGAGGTATCCAGTCTTCCAGGCACACTGGTAAATTTGTGCTTCGTTCCAAGGTGTGAGAATCTCGTCTTCAGCCTGCAGACCAACTCTGTGCAAAAAGCAGCTGGTTTATTAGATGGTAGTATTCATCCACTGATGTGTAATAAAGTAGGCAAATGCCAAAGTGTCTGTATACTGTATATGTCAGAAGCAGTCTTCTGTGATAGCCATCAGCTGAGAGGAGGAACCAGCTCGGTCCTAGGAAATACAGACAAAAGTGGAAGTGCAATTCTTGCTCCTATAGGCACAGATAATTCATCTTGTCTGTCATATTAGAGCTGCTGAGAATAGCTACAGGCAAAGTGTTGCAATACAGGAATGACTCCAAGGAGTTACTGCAGTGGAGTTTGACCCACGCTGATGCATTAGAGTTAGACGTGCAAGGCCAAATGAGAGAATATCCACGGACAGTAGCATATGAGACTGGACATACTATTGAACTGTTGGACATGGTTATTTGAAATATGGTAAATTATTCTCCATGATCTGCATGTGGACATGGGGTTAGGACAGGAGTCCCCAAGAATAAATGGAGGTAGAGATAAAATGAGGACATGAATGGGACAATTTGCTTTAGATCCTGTGCTTTGGGGGTTGGCAAAGATCCCAACTCATTCCAGCCTAATACATACAGGGTCATCACCAAAACCATGCACCAAGCACATTGAATTGCTGCGTGTTTGTCCGACTGCGAGATGTGCGGAGCTCTGCCTACTGATTGAGAGCACAGGGACAGCAATAACCTGCTCTGGAGAACTTGTAAGAGCCTCCCTCTGTTTACAGGTGGTAAGGGTTGTCTCACATACTCTGGCATTTGCCTGGCAGCTGTGTAGAAGGTTGTAGTAGTGTATGTCACGGCAGAGAACTACCTCCTTCAAGAAGGAGTGTCTTATGAAATTAGCCATTGGGACATGCCAGAAACGTGCTTAGCTTAGTCAGGAGGACTGGGCAGGAGCAAAGGGAAAATCAGTAACTTTTCTCAGAAATTATGAGGTAATTGACTTTTCTCTCTGGAACCAGGCATGGAAGTCCCTGGCAGACAGCAATACCTGAGAAAGCTTTATAGTGAAAAAGCACTCCATTTCTCCCTGAAAACAAAACAGCTGAAAAAAAGGATCAGCAAAAGATGCGTCTTCTAAGGAGCTCTTTGTGCAAATGTGCTTCACAATTAGACACTCAGAAGGCGCCTAACATGGTTGTCCAGAACCCGTCTATGAGAGGGACAGGGGGCTGCCCATTCTGTCCGTGGCAGAGGAGGGAACTGGGGCTCTCTCATGGGTGATTTGCAAATATCCAGAAGAGATCCCTCCTTGTACCCTGGGGGGCTAGAGGCCCAGTTAGTTAGAGAATAAACGCAATATTTTGTGTGGTGCTATGTCACACAGAATATATTCTCCCTAGAGAGCCGTGCCTGGTACCTGCATTGTTTTCTTCATTCATCATACACTGGGCGTGCATTAGTGACAGCACCGTAGGAAATCGTATTCTTCATGCTAAATTGCATATATCTACCTGTCAGAAGCCCACATGTTATCCCAATAAGGGCCAAGGCTTAACTGCCTCTTAGTAGTCTGGTGCAGAGGCGCACATTACACAGCTACCCTCTGTGTTCCAACGAGCCAATACCTCAGATAGTAGCTGTTGCAAACCAGGATGGCAGCTGTCTGCGGATATAATCACCACTGAAGACATACTGCCAGGGCTTCTGTGTCCTGGTTGCACAGCTAGGGGCAGAGCACTCAAATATTTCTAAAGCTAGATATGCAAATGCCTCTGGAATGAAGCCTTTTACAGTTCTGCTCTCATTAACCTGATTTGCATATGTAAATGACCTCTTGCCACATGATAATGAGGTCTGCTCATGCAGAGATGTTCAGCATATAAGGAGAGGGTTTTCAGTGGCAGTCAGAGCATTTTGGCCAAAGCAGCTGGTACAGGGACAGGACCAAGAAAGAGGGAGACACAGGATCCAGGGATAACAGGGTAGGGAAGCAGAAGGAAGCAAAAGAAAATGAAATGTTGCAGATGCCTCTTCCAAATGCCAAGGGCCCCTGCAGCTGTAGCGCCCTGTCCTTTATTGGACCAATTTCATAGAGGAGCCTGTGAAATGAGAGCAGCTGGAGGATACTGACAGTTGGGAAGTGACCTGTGGCATGGAGCTACCTGGAAGATAGTGGATGTCTGGCTATCCTGGAACAGCAAGCGCATGGTCTAGCATTCACTGGCTGGTTTAAAGCAGCCTTTTCCAGCTACTTTTACACACACACTACTGTGAGAGAATGAAGAGCTGGACACATGGTGGCGGGTCAGTCCTTCTTTAAAAGCAGTCTCCACTCTAACCATTTCTCTGTGAATTCCTCCTTGTCACTGGCGCACTCATCCAGAGATGACATTTCTCACCACAATATGCTGCTTAGCTTCTCATCAGGAATATTTCATACCTATGCCTTGCTTAGCGCATGTGGAAGCAAGACAAAATCCTTCCTAGGTTACCCTCCTTGGATACCGTGCCACTTTTAGAGAAGAAATGACTGCTCATCTCCTGAGATATCTGTCTTCCTACTTGCCATGTTTAACTCTTGGTTCCTGGTTCTGCTATAGAGCACTCAGCTGCTGAGGATTTGCTGATTCAGAGCTCTCCAAAACCCACCTGACCAAGCACCATCCTTATCAGCTCAGAAAAAAAGGAGTGATCAGTTCCACTCAGACTCACCCAGTTCTCTCAGGTAGGAGGAAGTTCCTCAAAGAAGGAAACGGCTGTGGAGGCTATGTCTTCTCAAAGCCAACTAGGAGCCAGTGTGGCTGGCAGTCAATATCTGCTATCGTTACAAAAAAATAAATAATTGTGGGCTAACTCAGGATTTTCCTGCATAAAAGCTTTCGTATGTCCAGTCAGTTGACTGCCAGTTTGTATTGGTACTTGGGAAGTTGGATGTGGTCGTCTCTTTTTGTCACTGGAAAAATAATAGTAGCCAGGATCAAATATCCAGGGCCTGTTCATAGCTGGTAAGCAACCAAACTGCAGTTAAAAAAAATACAGTAGGGATGCACGTCACAGTCAATAAACAAGAAGTTGTGTTCCTRTCTTTGTGAGCTAGCCAGATTTAGCTAAATTAAGTTAAAATAACAGTGAAGGCAAAGCAACTTGGATATTAGATTAATTTAGGAAGTTGAATTCAAGCCTATAGAGGAAATTAGTTCATCTCATGACTACTTTTGGTTCACTCCCACTCATACCGAAGGGAAGATAATGCATGTGGGAGACAGAGAAACCTGACACACTTGTATTTCATTACCTGTCCACTGCTGACAGAAACATATGCAGTGTGACTACAAGTAATGGTTAACTTCAAAGCACTAAAAACTGATTGTCGAACATGCCCCATGCTTTCTGCACATCAGTAGGCAGTTCCTGGAGCAGCCACTGGCCCAAGCCCAACTCATCTGTGTTCCACCCTTCACAATGTGGTCATTACATGGAGAAACGATGGTGTAATCCCTCCCCATCATGTCCACCAGCTTGAACATAAGATTATTGTATTTGCACAGTCAGTATTGTATTTCCCAGTCAGTAATATCGTCCAGACTCATGATTGTCCCTTCCTAAAAAGCCTTCAGGTCTGGAACCTAATTTTCTAAGGTTACATCCCAAAGCCCTCTCAATACTGAGTGCCCAGCTTTTAACAAAAGCAACAGGCTTGCACATCTATGCTAATATTAATTTGTTTGGTGCTTGTAAGGAGAGAGTAATGTGCAGAATGACCTACAAATGAGTAGTGTCTGAAGAGCATAGTCTGGGCCTGGTGGCTTATTCATATAAATAAATCAGAAGGATCTGGCAGAGCACACAGGGTCCTTTGAGTGTTTCTGTATAGCCTGTCTGAGCAGCAAGCCCTTAACCACACACTCAAACAACCTCTGGGAGCACTCAGTCAATTTGGGCAACTAACAACCTGTCCTAAAACTGAGCCTTCAAGCATTTGCCATTCAGAAAAGGCTGTCAGCCAACTAAGACAAAAGCTCATGGAAATTCTCTCACTCATAAGGTGCCATCTTTGGAACACCTTTTGTTTAACTTTTTTTTAGTTGTTTAGTAGGCAGGCTTTTTTTTTTTCCCTTGTTTGTAGGTTCTTTAATCAGACAAGAGTTTTATGGGGCTATTCCGAGAGAAGGCATTTAATTAATTCCAGACCTTTCTCTTCCTCCCTCTCTTGTTCAGCTTAGGTATACCATCTACATACTTGTCTATAACAACTGAGGTAAAAATCCTACGAGACTTCTAAGAAGCTTGGTTCATCTTTCATTAGATCACAGCAGAACTGAACCTTATCGTCTCATTGCTAGTCATTTTTTGAACTAGGCTTTTCCCAGGCTCACTGGGGTATGTATGTGAGCTGGAAAGCTTCACAGTGCATTAAGATTTCATGAGGGCCTAATTCTGTTCTCTTACACTGCCCTGGATCTTCAGCGCACAGCGCTTCTGCTTCAGCATCACTTAACTGAGAAAGCAGTAAGGCTCTGAGTAGCCAAGCTCCACTGAATGGACCATCTGAAAACCGGTGTTCTAGCCACGCAATTTGTGATTTTTATCTTGAACAGACAAAAGTCTAGTGTCATTACTTCATTCCTATTAGATAAGTGTTTTGGAGACAGGAAAGACATTTTGGCTTATAGTAAAAACTTTTCTTCCAAATGTGCTCTTTTCTTTGTTTTAGCAAAAAAAAAAAAAAAAAAACCACAAAGAAGGCATTTTGAGAAATCTTATTTTGTATTAAATGGTCAATGTCTCTTCATTATTTTGGCAGGGCTAGGCTGCATCTGCTGCTTAGAAGGCACAGAATTCTTCCCTTCTTGGTCTGTCCTATGTCAGGATATAATTGCAGGCTTTGTGCTTTCATGGCAGGTACCAGCTCAGAAAAGGACCTGGACATCTTGTAGACCTGGGATCAGCAAGGACTTTTGCTCAACATACCATTATTAGAAGAGTACACAAGACAAAAAATTACATCACAGAATCAGTTCCCTGCCCCCGCAAAGAGCTGTGGGCACCTCAGTTTCTCCTATTCCTGTCTGCAGCATACAATTTAGTCACCAGAAAAATAAGTGCTGTGGTTTTAAGTAAAGTAGCTGATGAGAAACTGAGTAGATGGAGGAGTTCTTAATTAAGTAATTAGACAAATAAGAGGGGAGAGGATTACATGATACAAAATGATGAATAGAGTAGAAAAAGTAGGTCAGGAATTTCTGTTCTCCCTATATCGTGACGCAAGAACAAAATGACATGCAATGAAGTTCAGAGGTGAGAAATTCAAAGCTAATGAGGAAATGGTGTCATGTAACCGGTAATTATCTAGTGGAAGCCTTTCGCTCCTGGAAGTCCCTGATGCCAAGAATTTATCATGTTTAGCATTGAGACTAAACTGTCCAGAATTATCATAGTTAGAGATAATAGCAGCTTTACAAAGGAAATTAAAACTTGCTTCTGGTTTTAATCCAGTCTTAACTATGAGGGTGAACTCCTTGAGCTTTCACACCTTCCTTTGAGCTCTCTGGTAACGGCCACTGCCTGAGATAGGTCATTGGAGCAGAGAGATCTGAGTCAGCATGGTGATTCTGGTACTCTTATGTCCATAGAAAAGTCTCCTTTATATTTGGGCTGGGGTGCAGGACAAAGTCCCATCACAGGGACATTTACAGGCTAGGCTTGCTCTAAGAGCTACAGCCCCCTACAAATGAACGTAGCAATGAACACAGTTTCTCTGCAGCCATAGGAGATATCCGGCTGGAGGAAGATTTGCCCCCTGAAACAAGTATCAGCATTCTCAGTGAGATTTTCAGAGGCATCCATGTTACCTGTTTTGGAAAATGGGCCATCTGTCTGCTGATCTTTAAGCCCCTGGGATCCTTCTCGTGTCACCAGGAGCTCAAAGATCTGAGGYCTCATTATTGCTGCTGTTCCATCAGAGCAGATTTGCTGCAAATGCACGTTTTTTCTGCACCTTACGTATTATTCCAGACATTCAAAGCCAACTCTCTCAAGCTGACCCAAGTGTGTTATGGTGCATTTAAATCTGATGTAAATCATAAATTTGCTGAGGACAAACTGCTTTATATTTTCAATAAACTTTTGGTTCATGTTTTTTAAGTGTGCTTTAGAGTTTTACACACCTTCATCAAAACCAGATGATTTTATTATTTTCTATATTCATAGCACACCATTGCTTTGCCGGAATGTTCACAGCAGCTATTAAAACAGCTGAAAGTCACCGTGTGCTTCAGAAAGATCGGGGTAATGGCATCCACCAGTGAAACACATTAATTTTCAGCCCATTCCAGCAAGAGATGCAAGAAGAAAACCACCAAGAATCAGAACCACTGGATACAGTTGTATTACCTGGAGCACGGGGATGGAGGTCTCTTAGAGCTTGGTGGCATTCCTTGTGACCGAGGTGATGACAGAGACTGACTTCTTGTCATATTTGAGTAAGAGCTGCCTGGTAAAACTGACAGCACCAATGTCAGTTTAACTGGCACTTAAATTCAGAGATTATTTCTATGTTCCTCTATTTTCTTTCCTCCTGGAAAGAACCTTCCAGGCTGTGCAGCTCTGGGATTTACTTACATGCACCTTCCTGACATGGGATGCTGAAATGCAGTTATGCAGTAAAGGAATCAGCAGTAAAGGAATTCTGTATTAATATGAAAGGGCGCATCTCAGCCAACACCAACAGAGTCTGCTTAAGGCAAACCAGGTTTAGATTTTGCTTGAAGATTTTGAAAACATCAGCATCTATCAAAGAAGGTATAGATTTGGGATTCTCTGTTGCAAGCACACAGTGGTGTTATATACTGAAAATATAAGCTCCCAACTGATAGAGATTACAGTCCTGAGTTTACCAGTGCTTTTAAGCCTCTTCCAGCAAAAAATAAAGGAAGGCAGTTGACAAGGATCCAAACTACTGGATACAATTACAGCACCTGGAGCATGGAGATGTGAAACTGTGATGATCTCATTACCTATAGGTATCAATTTAGAGTCACTCGCAGTAATACCTCACCATGATAACTTTCTTTGTTGGCAGAAATGAAAGTTTGGAGAAATTTTCATGTGAATGTTAATTATTTTTAAAATTAATTCACTTAGGAATAGAGCTCTTACTCACACTGCCTGGCACCCTTTGTAAGTGCCTGCAGCCCTGGTGAAAGCTGAGATATTTAGGCTCTGTCTCTGCTGAGAGGCAAGTGCTTCACACAACATGCCTCAAYGTCCTGTTTCCACAAGTGTCCAGACCAGAGACCTAGCTGAAGCACACCACACCTCTCTTCTAGTCCATGCATTCAGGCGTGCTTTCCTTGAAAATACAGGCATCAAAGTGACAGGAAGAGGAAGTGCCTGGTTCTGACCCTGGTAGGGAGTCAGGATACAGTTGTAGTGTGCACCTGGCCCTGGCAAGAGGTCCATCACTTTTGATACAGCTATTGATGTAAGTCTGGCAGTTTTTCTGATGCTAAAAGACATAGTCCTAGTGCCCCATTTCCTCGCGCCCATTTCTGGCATGTAGTTGCATCCTCTCCGCTGCACTAGCACTTCCAGTCAACTGACTACTTACTTAATYGGTTCAGGTCACCACACTTCATTTTTTTCTTCTGGGTTAGTTCTCTGCCACTTTTGTGAGCTGGATGACTTGCGGACTGGGCAGATGAGTGCAGCAGGGGCAACTGAGAGAGGAAAGAACAGGGAGCAGGAGGAGAGAGGAAAGGAGCAGGATTTTCCCTCTTGGCAGCACCAAGCTGTAGATCAGCTCAGCTACAACACGAAACCTCACCCTACTACAGCTTATCCTAAGGGCATGGCCAGTGGAAGTGCTTTCTAGTTTCACTTACAACTATATATCTCTTGGACTTTTCACCTTATGTGCTTTTATAGTATGTTGTAACACAGCCACTTCATTTAAATCTAAGGTGTTTCCCCTTCCTGAGTGTGGTGAAGGCTTTGGAAAAACTCATTCACAGAAGGGGAGGAGGAAATTAAAAAAAAAAAAAAAAAAAAGAAGAGCAAGAGATGACATTGTTCTGTAAAGGAGCAAATTATAGATGCTGTCCTTATCCAGCATGTTAGAAGAATAAGACTTATGTCAAAAAATAAGGTTTAAAACAGCCCCCAAGCATCTATTAACCTGAGTAATCAACACTTCCACAGCTGGTCACTAGAGGTCTTACAGGAGGGAAAAGGTGTATTTTCAGACACCTCCCTGTTCTTCAGCAGTTTCTCCAGTATGAGGGAAACCAAACAGGTCTTTCATTAACAGAAGACAAACATATCCTTCCCTCCCTCTTCCCAGTCTTTTCTGGTAATAACAATTTCTTGGTCTTTACAATGCTTTCCATCCCAAAGGGTCTGAAATAACTTTACAAGATATTTACAGGAATCTCTTCACCACCAATGAAATATTGCTAGCTCTGCAGCTGAGTGTAGCACCATCTCCTTAACAGATTTACAGTGGTGTTACACTAAAATTTAGGAGAGAAAGAGAGAATCTTGTAGCCAGTTGAAAATGCTGTGAGGATTTACAATGGCTGGGTCGTATGAGCTGATCTACCCTGGAAATCAGTTAGCACAGTGTAGTAAACACTCCCAGCAGACACAGGATTTTGAAAATTGTCAAGAACATGCTTCATTTGAAAAAATGGGAGAGAAGGCAACCCCCATTAGGGGGAGCTCTGTTACATATTCCCATGCATTAGTTTCTTTCCCCGTCTATCAACAATTTTGGGGTGAATTTTTTAATGTTTGCACCAAGTATCATAACCTCTAGGTCGACCATTTTAAAAAGATTCAGATGTCCAATTCTCTTTCATTTTAATCGAAGTTAAACCCCTGATTTTAAGGGATCAAAACTCATTAGGCATTTTAGAAAATCCCAAATATGGTGTATAACCGCTTAATAACATCATTGTGCATATGGATAAACTTATTTGTCCCAAACAAATACTATTGCAAGCACACTCTTACTGATCATGCAGTTAATTCCTAGAAGGTGGTGAATGTGAGTTTCTAATTAGCTACCAATTGTTTGAAAAAGTGTATTCTCTTGGTTTCTTTGATGCCATTTCTTGCCCTTGCTGAAGTTACTTAATAGGTATCTGTAGGGGTTTTTTTACTACCTGTCTGTATGAAGATGAATCTGTACAAGTCACTGTTACTCACTTAAGTGACAGTGGTGGTAGAAATGAGGGACCGTCTGTAACTGTGTTGCCTAAAATAAGCAGTGGTTCAAACATGGGCACCTGATCTACAGCATGTGACAGGGGTTTTTTTTGTCTTTGATGTTTTTGGTATGTAATAGTAAGCTTAACTGATTCAGTAGGATCCAGTGTGATGAACACTGAGTTGTTCTCTAAGACATTATGAATAATCTATGTTGGCCAGTTCTTGAGATATTTACTGTACAAACATATAGATCTAGCTTAATAGAGAATAGTGCTGAAAAAAGCTTGAAGGAAAACAAATCAAGATAAACCACATCTCAGTAAAATACTTAAGTGTTCTTAAAAGACAATGCCAGACAGAGAAACAAACAGGAGCAAAAGATCAGAAGGACTGCAGGAGTTTAAAGAGAGACTCTCACAAGAACAGCAACAGCTGGAGCTCTTCAACCTGATACAGGCATCCACAGGCACGTCTAAAGATGTTAGTTTAGCCTGCAGGGTGTCAGGCCCTGGTCTTACAGAGAAACAAATGTATGCACTGACTTCTTGATACTTCAGCAACCAGTTATCTTCATGAAGTTTGCTCCTCCTGTGAAGCAAAAATAATAACTTTGGTTACTGTCTTCTGCAATATCACATACTTTCACAGGAAAGAGCCATAGTTTACAAATTGAGTTGGGAAGGTATCCTGGCTAAGCACAACCAGTATACATGTTGTGTCCCTGAATCCCACCTAAGATGCTAAATCCATGAGGCCAGATATTTATGTGCAGCATCATTACAGAGACAAGATTTCAACCACTGCATATGCCAACTAGTTTTTCTCTCCACAGTGACTTTTTTTCCAAACTCTCTGATGACACATGCAGTTTGTGTAAGATGGTTTCTGACAATTCATTTTATTTGCAAAGTTAAATATAACTTCATCAGTGTAAAGTGATATCCTAAGTAGAATCCAGCCTGCTCTAGAAAAAAGTAAAGGAAACCTGCTCTAGAAAAATAATCTGTGCTTTCTGAGAGGCAACAAACAGGCAACAAAGTAGTAAATAGAGTGCAATGAGCATCTTCCATAACTCTAAGGTGAATTTCTGCCTTTCTGTATCCTCCTGAGTACATACTTGGTGATAACAGCTCTGTAAAATATTTGTAATGTCTTTGCTTTGGGCATCACTGATGTTATGCACATAGACAACCATCTGTACCTTTTATTTCACAGAAGGCTCAAAAAAGGTAGTGCCTCTGTTGTGACCTGCATTATTGGTGAACAGAAGACTTCTCCAGTGTTTCCATTTACAATTTCTAGTCCACATAGGATTCATTCATGCTTCCAGTATACCTTGGGACTATGTCTAGCCCCAGAAATTACTTCAGCTGATCAAAATACAGTTTCACAACATAGTTTCTTATCTCTGTTTCTGTCAAGGAATAGGAAGCAGTTAGCACAGTTAAGTGATACGGAAAAGCCACTCTAACCTTCAAATTGTGGGACTTTGAAGATTTCTTGGAAAGCAGATGCTTGGCAATGAGAAAAATGTATGTGCATCTCAAAAAATTTTATTAACAATAAATTGAAAGACTTCACTAAAACATCCTTATACAGCAGCCTTCTGTTGCTTTCTGTCTGTACAAAAATACAAACACCCATGTGCATACAGGGGAAAGGAGACATCAGACTGCAATTTCGTGAGTTCAATTACTCATTCCAGTACATTGCATTCACAATTTTATCATGAAGTAATGCAGTTTTGTAGAATTTCATTCCTCACCAGTGTTTCAATGTCTTCAAATGAGACTCATCTACAAGAATGTATTTCTAGTTTCTAGGCATGTTTCAGGTAGATTTTTGGAGTGAAGTAAAAAGGCAAAAATCTATTTTCTCTTGTTCACATGTAGGTGCAAAATCAGCTTTTCTCTCAAGCACTACAGATAATCATGAACAGCTCAAAATCTCATCGATGAGCATGGGTTGTCCATTTCAAGAAAAGCTGAAATGAGGGAGAGAGAAATGAGTGGGAGAGAAATGTTTTATGTTGGTTTGTTTTTTATTTTATTGCTAGAAACTGCTATCTCTTTACATTTTCTTCTCCTGAAAAAGCGATTGTGCTCAGTGGCTAAATCTGTCCTCTCAAGGGAGCATGCCTCCACAGCAGCAGCGGTGGAGGCAGCCCAAGCCCAGAGTCAGTCTCAGCCAGTAATCAGCCCTTGTCTTGATATTAAGAACTCAGTTCCAACTTGTTCTTGTTTTATTGCTATCTTATAACAAGGAAAAGGGAAAAAATAAATGAATTTACAAGAACTGAATGATAAATTATGATTAAGCATATAAAGCCAAGACAGAAAGAATTAATTACTTATTTAAAGATTTGCTCAGCTCTGTGCAGCGGTGTTCATGATAACTTCTTATGCTATTTTAACCTGCTTTGCTCTGATTCCAGGTCTGTGGCTTTGGAGTTTCCGGAGTATTTTATTTGTGGTGACAACACCCATTTTTTCCTAGCACAGAAACTTCCATCAGTCTTAGTCCTTTAGTTTTGCTCTGTTGTCTTTTTCTTCTGCTCACCTTTCCTACCACTGTAGAAGGCACTGGGTAGGTGATCTAGAGGCAGCTCTGTATTCTTCCACACTTCCTTTTTTAAATGGAGCAAGATATTCAATTAGTTCATGATAAGTGGCCTGGGTGCAGCCTTCGTGATTAAGTTTGTCAGCTGTCCACATCTGGAGGAGTACTCTAATGGTATTGCTTCCAGGGTCTACCAGCTCACAGGCCATGACCTATAATTCAGAGGCCTTATGTCTCTGTGCCGGTTTCCCTCTCTCTGTTCCCTTGAAGCTAGAATGTAAAGGCATCCATGTTTTCCCCTGAACTTCATTCAAAGGGGTATTTCCCAGCTGAGAAGAGCCCAAGAAACATAATATAGCCAGAGCTGTATTATCTCCATGGAGCTCAAAGGCACAGAAGAAGAAGGAAATCTGAAAAGTGCAGAGTCTGAGCAGATGCCCCAAAATGGAAAAGAAAATGTGAAGGTGAGTCGCAGTGACAGACTCTCCTGGGAACAGGTATGAGGTCAAACAATATAAGGAACTGGTAAGTGAATGCAGCCCACTACCCAATCCATAAGCATTTCATTTAGCTAGAAATGCTGTGGCACCCAAGCAGAATATGATATGATACAGATAAGAGCCCAGCCTTTGTCCAGTAATGAACAAATGTTATCATTAACTTAGTGTCATGTGTGCTTAGTGAGACACAGTACACATGCATGAACATAGTCCCAGATCTGGAGACCTAAAAGTCTAATGACGTTTCAGACTTTCAGTTTAGATGTTTATGTGAGTGAGTTTGATTGAGAAGTCTTTCGGTCTTTCTTTTTTTTGGTGCTGAAGGGATCAGAAATATCTTGCAATTCGCTATTCTTATTGTGTTTTAGTAGTCAAACTTCCATTATTAGGTAGAACATTTAATTGGGAGAATGGCTGAAGTGACAATACAAAATCTGGTTTAAAAAAAAATACCACTGAGGACAGTGAGTAGAACGGGTGGGCAAGTCTAACAAACACTGACGGTCACAACTCCATATGCTGTCTCTTCTACCATCTATATTCACCACTCTCATAAAATGAGTTTAGCTAGCTGTGATGATAGTTGGGCAGCCCATCCTACAAGTATAGAAGTCGCAGCTATTTAACACGTGCATTTTCCAAGAGTCAGCACAGGACTTGCATGGCTAAAGTGCAATCTATGTCACACTTTCCTGCAAATGACCTAAAGGACTATGCTCGCACAGCAGAAGAAGGGAAAATTAATCTTCACCACAATTGTTCCATTTCTCAAACTTCTTTTCAGCAAAGATATAAATTGTGCCAAATATCTATCAGTTTTATGATGACAAGACCATCAAACTTGTTTCATTAAACACCCTCCCCCCTCTTACAACTGTCTAAACAAGATTTTTCCATTTAGTACCCTATCAATCCAGAGTTATGATTATTCAGTAACTGAGGGGATCTCTTGTATTTAAATATTAATGTTTGTGTAGTTATTAAAGTATTTGATGATTTGTCCAGGGGCACTGTAAAATTAAATATAGCATGTCATTTATGGTAATGCAGAGGAGAATAATAAAAAATCTTTTTCATTCTGGTTTTGTATCTGGCTCTGCATGTTACTTTTACTGCTTATTTGATGGTTTGGGGTACGGTGTGTTTTTAAACCCTTTTAAATGTAGGATTTCAGAGCATATTGTTAGAAACATATAAAAGATTATCTCCCAAGTTATGACTTTGTGTTGCTGTGTATGAACTGTTGTCTGACAGTTATACCACTAAAGGGGAAGGCAGTTTACCAAAAAATACTTGTCATGTATTGGGTGTAGCAGTACAGTAAGCCCATAAATTTTTGGGAAGCTCACTTTTGTCCACACTGTATTTGCTTTCAGAAATCACCTCAGCCTACTGGAGCAGAAATGTGTATATGTAATTAGGCTTTTCAAGTTATGTATATTTAAAGAACATTATTTAGGCACTCCACTGTGACTCCCTTATGCTATAAAGAACAAAAAAGAGCAGGAGGGAGAGAGGCAGAGCAGCTTATTTGAGGCAAACACTTGACTGGCATTTGTATGTGTACAGGTGTGTAGCTTCTTCAAGGATAGGTTTTTGAGGTGGGATAATGGAAAAAAAGTGCCTATGTTTGGCCCATTCCGCTAGGAAACATCTTTCTGCCCATTTGAAAACAATAGTTCATAAGAATGACTTTCATAAGGTCACTCAGAGTCAGAGCCAGGAATAGAAAGCAGGTCATATAAATCCAAGTCAGAGCACTTTCTATGAGACCAGACTGGTATTTCCTGTTGAAAAAAATAAAATGGGTTAAAATCTTGAATGACTGCTTTTACTGCACAACAGAGGGGGTTTGGTAGGTATCTCCTTCAGCTTTTTTGTATAGGTCCGTGTAAAAACATTCTGTGGCTAATGATGGACAGCTGTCACAGGATGCATCTCTTCTTGGTAAAAAGGTGTAGCAATCTAATATATTTTTAAAAATATGCCTGGCAAACTGAATGAATATAATTACAGCAGAAGCACTTGCTATATTTAAGGTTGATTTATTATTTTCATTCTAAGCCTATTTTTAAAGCTGATCATAACTTTCTGAGTGTGTATATATGTATGTATGCAATGTGGCAAAAATTACAGTAAAGCAGCTTTGTTTATAAATTGCATGTATGCAAAAGTCAGGACATTCACTTAGTGTTCTCAATGTACCAATAATTCACCTGTCTTCTTAATACTCAGCACAGAGAATTGCTGTACTTCATGCTAACTGTGATGGTAAGATATTGAGTGCATTTTTTTTCACTGGCTTAACTGGAAACACTTCATAGGAGGTTTGGGATACTCATTATGTAACAGCAATTTAGAAAATTTTAATTAAGGATGTATATGCATGTGAGACATCCGGATTATGGTTCCAATCCAAAGCCCACTGCAGGCAATGGAAAGACTCCCATCAAGTACATGAATTGCTTGATCAAAGCCCAAATGCTTACACTGGAAATAACACACAAATTAGGGTTACTGCCTTTTTCAAAGGATAGATTAATCTGCACAGACCTCAGTGCTACCACAACAAGGCTGCTTCCCATTTAAAATGGGCTTGTGTATGTTAACGTTACACCTTGGTATGCAGTGTGGATATGTGCAACTACCATGCCCAGGCTGTCTGAAAGGGCTTCAATGGCAATATGGCAAAGTATCTGTAGCCTCGGGAGTGGTGTGTGGAGAGGGCTTTACCATGAGCAGTGAAGAACGGAGACCACATCGATCAGAGATGAATGTGGTATGTAAATCTTCACTCCCTCTCTGTGTTTCAACTGGGTCTTAAGGCACATATGCAAACACAGTGAATGCTTTAGCTGAGCACCAAGCAAGAGTGCAAGCTGCTTGTGCACAGGACTAAAACATCTGCACAGCACAGAAGGGGGGTCCATGTCATGGAGGCCACAGAAAGTCAGTGTTAGAAGACTGTCCTTGCAACTGCCTGTAGAATAGCCAAGAAACACAGGGTTTTCATTGAAGACTTTGAAAAACAGATGCTCTTACAGCCTTAAAACTGCAACAGCTTCTACCAAACAGCTCTATCAAAACACACCTGTCATCTTCTGTCTTGGCACTTCACTCCTGTCACCTCACTTCACTGTCACTGCATGCCTATACCTTGCATTTCACTTCAGACCCAAATTCAC
This sequence comes from Oceanodroma leucorhoa, assembly GCA_030449065.1. Classification (NCBI taxonomy): domain Eukaryota; kingdom Metazoa; phylum Chordata; class Aves; order Procellariiformes; genus Oceanodroma; species Oceanodroma leucorhoa. Next base: position 2,502,078 of record JASVER010000084.1, on the reverse strand, counting down.
TTCAGTTTCTCTCTTCAGGGCTTATCGCTGTCTCATCCATCATGATTTCATCCGGTAAATTAGAATCCTTAGCTCTCACTTCATTTTTACCAAAGGTGAAATGCTTTGCATCCCATTTTCTTGTGAAGGCATTTTCCCCATGCCTCTACCTCCGTCTGTGAAGAAGACCTTACAAAAGTCTGCCTAGTCACTTTGTCATCCTCCTTCAAATCATTCTCTTACTCTCACTGTTGCAATGACTAAAAAATTATCTGAGAATGGTTAAACAGCTGGTGTGCTATGACCACCACTTCTTATAGTAATTGTAATCCTCTCACTGTAACCTCGTGATGTCTCTGTCTTTGTTGTATCCATCTGTTGTCTCTTATCATGTACTTGGACTGCAAAATATCTGGGATAGGAACCAGCCTTTTTCACTCACACACACAAATGAGCTTAGCGCCTTGTACCCCAGTATCCCCACCACCATCACTGCTGGGTTCCCTGACTGTTACCACAAGCACAACTAAATGATAATGATCATTTTCTGAGAAAATGGATTGGAGAGAATTATACATATGTGAGTGATATATTTATTCTGTTTTCATATAAGAAATTACTAATTTTATATGCATTTATGTCAGTGCATGTTATTCCAGATATATAGAGATACAGGTCATCTATCAGACCTCAGTGCATTGTTAAAAAGTTACTGGAAATTGGCGTACTGTGCACTATTATATACCTCTAATATTTGGATAATAATTCTCCACACGGATGTTGCAAGGATTAGTTAACAAACTAGTATTTATAAAGTGCTTTGAAGATTAAAAGAGCTATCTAAATGTGCTGCTTTATTATTATTATTATTAATAAACCATATTTATTCAAACTTGTCAGAATCACTAAATATGCAAAATCTGTGCTTTTTTTTTTTAATGTAGCAATGGAGTTCTCTGCATGCCAAGAAGGGCTGTGTGATGATGTTTTATTTGGCAAAAATGTTTCCCCAGCAGTATGTGCCCCTCCTCCTGCTACTTACATATATAAGAAATGATCGGTAGGTGTTACTGAAACTTTACATCTTTCTCTTTGTAGCCTCTAGAAATGTCACCACGACCAAAGGTTACCAAAGAAGTACTGTCTTCCCTCTTGTAATTAGAGCTATACTAATCCTGAGTTGTGATTCAACAGGTACAGAAGAGATTTGTTGTTTGAAGAACTCCTAGGAATGGACAGGCCAAGAGTCGTCACTCCACAGCCCATGCAGAGCAGTCATGAACAGCCTGCCTCTAAGGTAACTCCCTCCGCAGTAATTTCAGGTTTAACCGTGGGGGAATGACGGCATTGCAGCATGCATCATTCTCAGTGGAGAGTAGGTGGCATAAAGTTAAATGGTACAAGAAAACCAAATCAAAACAATTTATAGCAAAGCGTGCCCCAGCCCCAGAGGGAATTGCCCCCTTTTGAGCCCTTTCCAGCTTTTGTCTCCTGCACCCTCTGCTGCCGTGGCCCTGCAGCTCGACTCCCAGGAGGGTAACAGCAAGGCTCAGATGGATGTGTCCCCAAAGGGCAGTGACCCAAATAAGCTGCCCCTGTGCCTCTTCCATTCTGAAGTTTGGTATACAGGCACAGGGAAGTTCTGTGTGGAGGACATGCTTTTCCTCACCAGCTGCCTTTAAGCTCTAAACCTGGTACCCAAGTAAGTATCCTTGGTACTTCCGGAAAAGTGCATTTGATCATGGTATTCTACTATGTAGCTGGGTAGCAGTTGGCATTATCAGACCTAAGTTGTCTAGACTAAAGCTCAGTGATGAAAGAAGCTAATTGAAATAAAGTATATTGATTAAAACGACATGTTTCGCCCCACCACCGTATTACCATGACAAGAGCACTGTAGTAATTTCCATTCACAGACAGGACACACACATATACAGAGCCATAGAGGAAGTTACAACACACATATTGGGTAGGAAGAAATGACTTGATCAAACCAAATGTTGGAGTGAGGACAGATCAAATGATGCCACATGGAAAATTATGGTTTGGAATGAAAAAGTGGTCCATTTAACAGTACATAAAGTCTCTGTAATATGCATAAAATCAGCAGCTAGCAGATGTTTTCTGACACAGTGCATCTGCATGAAGCTGAGGCATATTCAATTCCACTGTAGTAGCAATGCACAGAGCAGATATAATGGCAGACCCTCCAGACAGATGAAGGCAGCCCTGCCCTTCCTTAATAATAACAATAAATAATAACTTGTATTAATTAGCAATCAGGAATTTAATGATGGACTCAGATGCAATTGTGGGAAGTATCATACAGAAAATGAAAGGAAAACCTAGCATCCATTGGTAACAGATAGGATGAGGAAAAACTTTTCATGACAGCTCCCTGTTTGATAAGATCTTGCTTGAAAATATCACTTTGGGGCTTAAAACTCTCCATTCACACTTTGTGGCCAAAGGCAACTTCTTTTAAATCTCAGGAAAATTTCTTCAGCCATTTTAAGTCTGCAGAAATGCGAAGGAAAATATTTTTTCTTTATTTTAAAATAATATTGCACATTTTATTTCATAGAGGTGGCTGAGTTTTGAGAAAGTACCTGTCCTGAGTATGACAGTTGATTTAAAGAATGGATACATCAAGGACATTTTTCTTTCTTGAGGTTATTTGTTAGCTGGGAGCTCGTGGAGGAAAATATAGTATGGTCCTGTCTCAGCCTTCTCTGGTATCCTAAATAGCCATTCATGCCTATTGATGACACAATATAGGCCACTCACGCAATATAGGCAGTGCAGGTCTTCATAATTGAATCCCCATTCTTCAGTGGTTTTACCAGAAGAAGTAATACTTAATGACTGAGAGACTTAATATATTAGAATGAATGCTTAGCTGGCCATGATTACCATAATTGATTAAAATATGAAAGTTCTCAATACTTTGAATTATTATTTCAGGTCATCTGCACACTCAGGCAGAGGCCAACGTGCCAGCATGATGGAGGTTATCTTAGAGTCCACCAGCACTTGTGAGAAATTAATTTATTTCAAATCAACATGTGAAGACTGAAGCCAATTGAACAAAGCACTGCAGTGCCTGACTTGACCAAACTCAGTCGAGAAGCAACCAGTCTGGGGCACAATGACATTGTGTCTTGGACACATTACAGCCATGTTTGTGGCTTCCAAAGGATTGTATGCATCAGGGAAGGACACTTTAAAAGCTTCCATCGTGCAAAGTACAGTTCTTTTACACTACAGAAATCATGTATCATCTTAAGCCACTATATTTAATGATGTTTAAGATTCTCATCTACTTTCAAAGCCCTTTGTGGGTCAGGTCAGAGAGACTTAGGAACCTCTTCAACCTACACTAATATGACTTCTCAAGGCACCTCTCTGAAACAACTGTCTGCAACAAGAATGAGAGGTGTCAGTAAAGGAAGCAGAAAGCTGAATACGGAACTATCTCCCTTTTGAAAACACTGGAACAGTCACAGATCTTCCTGCCATGAGACCACTTTTTGTCCAATAGACACAATGGCAGTACAATACTATAAATAAACAAATGCAATGCTAACTGCAAGATATAAATGTAGGGGAAAAAATATGTACCTCTGTGCATAATTGTCAAAATATATTAGATATCATGGAGGTAAGTTGGATATAGCTGCCTTAACAGATATCACGGATTAAGTTTTACCTGACAGTTGCAGAGCGATGAAGAGAGGGAAGCTTTAAAATGGGACACACACACCCCAGAAAAGGTTGTCAGAACTAGCAGTGAAAAATGAGTATATGGAGAAAGCTCAGTTGAACTGAGCTTCCTACTGACTTATTCTGTTTCAGACAACAATCTCTCACTTCTCCAGCAGTGTCAGCAGTATTGTCACTGTTGCACTGGCTGCCAATTGCCAAGGACTTTGTTAATAGAAAATGGAATTATTTTTACTCAGGACTCTTTATTCTTATTGAGTGTGATTTACTGTAGTGTTATTGAGAAGGTCCCATTGTCACCCGATCATATCTTTTCACAACCGATGAGATTACTGAAAGGGAGAAAGCTGCTCATTCCAAGCAACATTTGGTAATAAATTGATTACTGGCTGAATGCTGATACTTTACAAAAAGAGCAATCAATGAAATATCTGCCATTACTCAAAGAGTCTTACATTAGAAAGGCACGCAAAATAATCACTAAATGATTGCACATGGCGACTGGGCTGGACTGTGTGAAATCAACTTAGACACACACACAGGAGTATAAAGTGTTTTTCACACACTTTGAAAGCCACAGTCTAAAAAGCAATGACTGTAGATGATGACCATGTATAACAACTGGGTTGTGAAGAAGTATCTTGCTCTATCTCATTTTAAGCACAGCATACTCAGTACTGTTTACACTCACAGAGTAATAGTTATTTTTAACAATCACTAGTGAGCTGACACATCCCACCCCCCTATTTCACATTTAGTATTCCTTTTCAGATCTACCGTTCCACTGCCTTCCCAAATTCAGGAGGCCCCTGGGAGATCTCTCCCTTGCCCTGCAACCATGCCTGCGGGACCTGCTGCTGCTCCTCCCCTGGCACGAATTCCACTGACATCAAGGGACATACATGCGGAAATGCACCAGGATACGAACTCCACATCAAGAGAAATAAAGACGGTGTGAAAGATCTCTTTTCTCCCCGTCTAAGCAATTGAGAGCTTTGCTCAAACAGCGCCTTCTCTCCTGAATGACAAAACAGGCTGTGAGACTGTCTGCCACCCCCCAGACCAGGAGGCTACAAGAAGGGTTTCCCGGTGAACATCCCAGGCACAGATCCAACCGCTGTTTCAGGGCAGAAGAGGAAAGATCTGTCTCTACCTGCTGCTGCGAGGATTCACCTGTTCGCACTTTTCTTCCCTTCCTGGAAGAAAGACTGCAGAAAAATTCCTTCCCCCTTCTTTTTCCTCTCCCTTTTACTCTGGAACTAGGTTGAGAATCTGGGTCTGGCTGGTACAAGATGAGGCCTCCCAGTCCTCTCTCACTCCACAAGCGCCAATTATCCAGGAGAAAGAAAAATCCCAGTCGTCATCTGCTGCCAGAAGAGGTGATTTCTAAATGAGCCATATTCACCATTACTACTGTGGCCACAGAACAGGTTCCATTTTGCATTCTTATTTTCAATTTATTAAAGTTAATTTCCTTTCTTTTTTTTCCCATAATGAAAAATTAAGGATGTTTACTTTTTCAAAAAAGTGTCATCACCTAGTACGTGTGAGAAATTAAGCCCATATATCCCCCTTCCCCTCAGAAAAGGCAAAATCCATGCTGACTTGAGATCTGGTTCATCATTCTCCAATGTTGCATTCCCCAATTTTAATACAGCAGTGTAATTGCCTTGATATTTTTTTTTCAATTATTTGGGAAAATTAGCTGGCTAACAGCAATTCAGCTGAACAGGGGAAGTAACAGAAGGTTAGAGGGCTCACCAGTGAAAGGAGTAACACAGAGTGCTGGGGAGTGATGTGCAAGAGGGGTGGGGAGCACCTGCAGATTGTAACGGTAATTGCTGCGGGAGAGGCAGGCAACTGCAGGAGGAAAGCTGCGAGCAGGAGAGGATGGATTTAAACAGCCATAGAGTTGCAATGAGCGCTCAAATACTAGGATGGGTCCTAGTAAAGGGTTTGAAGATAGAGAGTACATTCAGTTTGTATACACAGCTGGTCCTAACATCCTCTGAAAAGAGGCAAGAGCAGGGTCAAAAGGTTGATGCGGCTTTTCATAGAGTATAACCATTTATTTTAGGCCTAGTTTCCAGAAGTGATTTAACACTCCATTTAAGTACTAGTTTTTAAACTGTAAATGGAGACACACCATTCTCCAGGAAAAGAAAAATATCAACAAGCAAGGAACTCTAGCACAAGCTTTGATTAGCAAGAACAAGGAGGAAGACAAGGACAATGAGTCCAGTTAAAAGTTACCAGTAAAAACAGTAATGACAGAACTGTACACATTCAAAGTGAAGACAGAAGTAGGGATGAAGAATGACAGCTAGTCCAAGAGGAATTCTTGGAGAAGTCTGGAATAATCTTTAAATGAGGGATGTATTGTTGATTGTGAGTTCTGAGAGCATGACGACAACTGTAATAGTATAGTTCCCTTCTTCCAAAATTTTTTTCTTCCAAATGTCCATATTGTATATTATCCTGATTCACTAGTAGAAACAGGGTTTAAAGAGGCCAAGTGATTAACCTGGTATCATGTACACCAGTGATGGACCCAGAATTTGATCCCTATACACAGGACTCCCGGTGTCCTCCTCTGTCTGTTTAGCTATACTGCTGCAACATGGCGAGAGGCACTGTCTCACAACCCATTGAATATATGCCACTAGAAGCTGCATATTTAAAATTCTATAAATTTTTAGTTTCTTCCACCTAGAAGAAAAGATATGCAGCAAGATTTTACTTCTGCTAGTTAAGGATTTCTTAAAAGTATCTGCCCTGGATCCAGGAAGTGCTGAAGCAGTAGGAGGTATTTTTTTCAGAAGGAGCTGAAAGTGCTGCACAAGTCTCAGTGGCTCCAGCTGAAGCACAGTGATACAAAAACCATGTGGCACTTCCAGCTACTTGATGACAGATATTCTCTTGTGTTTGGCCGTACACTTACAATACATTTATTCTTAGGATTATGTCATTGAGCATGAGCTGCTTTCAGCCATTAGATCATACACCTGGTCCTTCCTCAAATGCTGTTTTAACCATTTGCTGAAAGCACCAGTTGAAAGGATGATTTGAGTAAGTGACTAATTTGACTGAATGCCTATAACACTTACAAACTATTTTTAAGCCATTTAAAGAGCTTTGTCTGATAGATTTGGGCAAAAGCTGCATAAATTGTGGGTCAGCACAAAGCAGCAATTCACAGATGGGCCTCTGTAAAAAAAAAATCACACTATTTTTAGGGGCATTTGCTCCTGTACCAATTCAAACTAGTACTATATGCTTTCTTTGCTCTCATGGGTAAAATAGACAACATCTTCAAAAGTAAAGACATTAAAAAAAAATAGGTAAAAATGGGAGGTTTTCAAAGGCACAAATGAAAGTTAGGTGCCTAAGTGACCTTTATCAGGAATTTAATACTTGCATTAATACACAGGCACCTGCATAAAAATGCCTATTATACACAGGCACCTGCATAAAAAAGCTTGAGTGGTTCTAAGTAACAGCAGTTCCTATGTACTCACTCATTACTCCTTTCCTTCATCCAAAATAAATTTTGCCCCATTTTTAACTTGGGGTAGTCATATTCTGCTCTGCAAGGGGGTATGAAGTGCTACCAGTTCAGCATCTGCACTGATTTACATAGATGTTAACATCCAACAGCCATTTTCCATTGACTCTCTTTGGTTTACATAACTGCAGGAGATACAGAGTAACAAAGAATCAGGCACTTGGTTTAAAAACAGGCCCTCCATTTCTGGCAGCGGGCAGGATAGCAAGAAAGCCTTTAATTTGAGCCTTTGAGTGTATCCATGCAACATAAAGTACAAGCGCGAGAGGAACATGCTGATAGTTCTGCATTATCCCTAACAGCGCTGAGATGCAACAAGAAGGAAAATCTAAGTGCACACTCATTTTATTAGAGAACCTTCCCATTACAGCCAAATGAGGGTGCCGTTTTGGATAAGTTGGTCCAGCATACCCTTTCTGGATGGCCAGTTTCCATAGCAAATGAGAAACGCTGCTGCTTATATTGTGTATTATTTATATCACGGTTGTGCACAAAGGAATTCAGAATGGTTTTACATGCTTGTATATGTAGTAATACCAAGTGACTGAAATGCAGAAATTAATTGTATCACAGAAATATCAGAGAGTAAAATTTAAAAAGTGTCTATGTTTAGAGGCTAGATATTAAACAAGTTACAGATGGATTTAGACAATACGGATTGCGAAGTGATTGCAGGAAATTTCTATAAATTTATTAATATCATCTGCAGAAATAAACTTCCCTGCACAAACTGTGCAGAGATGAATAAACAGATGTATTTAGCTGAGAGTGATATTTATTTGAGGAGTCCTATGTATTCAAAAGGTAAGGGATGTATCTTATATATCACAAAAGCAGCTGTGGGGCAATTGCAGCTCTATGTTTTTGTTCGTTGAATGCAAGCTACAGGGAGCCTTTATTTTTCTATTATTTCTCATTTTCAGAAACAATCTAGATTGAAAACAGTAGATTTTGTTCTTTGTGCTAAATCCAGGGCTAAGCGGACAGCTTAAAGAGCGGTGTTAGTTTCTGAAGTGACTGTTCCTCCCAAGCAAGAAACAGGAGAGAAAAAATTGGGTCTTGACAGTACATGAAGTAGATTTCTAAAAGGTTTTTCCTTCCAGCTCAAATATTTTATGGAACTGGAGAAACATCAGGCTCCACTTGTAAAAAGAATAAAATAAGAGGATAATGGATACAACAGTAAGAAAGATTACTTTGAGACAGTGTCAGAAGAAAGACTCGAAACAAGGAGAAGCGTCCCAGGTTAACCCATCCATTATTTTCAAGATTCCACAAGCCCCTGGGTTAGGCAGTTACCCTGTACCAACCGTAAGTAGCAATATTAATTTACCAGCTTTATTGTTCACTCAAACCATTAATCACTACAAAGAGCCCTCAAAAATATGGAGGATATAGAGAAACAGGAAAGGACAGAGATTGTCTTAATATACAAATGACTGCTTGTTGTTTACCTGGCACCCCAGGTCCTTGTTGTATCAGCTGCCTCCGAGAGCAACTGGGCTTAGATTCTCGATGCAGTTGTACAAATCAGATTTTGTTTTGGTATTGTTTCCAGCTGAAAGCCTTTTCTTTATTCTAGTGGTAGGAGACTTTCTTCCTATTAAATGCTTCACTGGTGGATTTAAATATTTAGAGGATCCACATTACAGGAGAACTGTCTGAGAGCATCACAAAGAAACCATTAGTTAAATCCATTAAGGATCTACTTAAGTGGAATTCCCTGCTGTTATCTACATGATAGCCACATAAAAAGACACTGCACAAAGAAAATGTTGGGGAAAATATTCCTCCTCACATACTGTATCTACAAAAAATCCAGTCTTACTGAAGGATCCCTTTTTGATTGTCTCAAGATTTCAGCTGGGAATTTATATTCTTTCAGCTGAATTAGAGTAGGGGGCACAATATGGCTCGGTTTCAGTTGTGCTTTTGCCCCTCTCCTTTTCAGGTACACTCAGTTCGGACAAAACCTTTTGTTAGAGCAGAAAGTATGGGAACTCTTTTTGTTTTGGACACAGCATAAACCATCAAAGTTGTATTCACTGTGAAAGACACATCAGGAATACACAGAGTCTTTGTGTTGTCTATTTTTAAATACATGTAAGTGGTAGCAGTATGGATAAGATGTTCTTTCCTCCAACTCCCAGAGAAAGGCACTTGAGCCATTTGAATTATAAAATTTACACAATCTTTCAGGTTGCTCTTGTTTTTACAAAGGAGAAAAAGCTTGAACTCCATGAACTTGTTTTTCCATTCTCTACAATCATGGGTTTGATACACGCCCAAGAATGCAGTTATATTCTTCAGAATCTTTCTATTCTTTATCAGTTATGTAACATTTCCTATTTTTGAATGCTCAGGAATCTCTGATGTGATTTAGGCTTAAGGATAGGATGAAGACACTACAGACAGTACATACAATGCATAAACAGCCATATTGGTTGTAATATTTATATCCCTAATCTATCTGTAAATCAGCATATAGTGTCTCTGATCATTGATTTTCTCTCTGGCCCCCATTTTGAGTACATTTTATAAAACCCAAGAGAGAAAGCCCTGTTCTCTAGTCAGAGTAGTACAGAGCTCGGAAATTTCTTTCTAAAAGACATTAAACAAAATATTTCTTTTCTGTTGGAGGTTGAGATACTCAGAAGTTTTGGTTCATCCATACCTGTAGATGTCCGTACAGAGGACCATGCAAAACCAGTAAGCCCACTTTGTCTTCTCAATTAAGACTGTATCTGAGAGGTCCACTGTAGAAGAGAAAAAACATCTCAGCAAATCTGTTACTTCAGGGGTCAGCAGCCTACAGGAGAGAAGGAACAGCAGTTTATGAACATGGGCAGTTTATGAATGGCACAAAGCAAGGACAGAAGTGTGAGCCCTGGTGATTTGAGAGAAGTGTCCATGACAGGCAGTGACTCCTGGCTTCAGAAGTCTGGACACTGGAGGGGCTGCAGCATCCTGTGAGGGAAGATACTATCATCAGGTGGCCAGGAGCCTCATGCCACTGTGAGCAGCAGTGTGTTCTCACATACATGACACTCCTGTCCACACACAGAGCTACTACACTACTACCCAGTGTCAGGTAGTACTGCAAACCCAAGGAATTACAAAATCAGAAGTCAGACCCCTTCCCCAGTCCAATATTACCCTAATTATGGGACTGAAAAACAAACAATGGCTGTCTGGGTCTTCTGGCATTGAGGGGTACACTTCAGTAGTGTTTCTAACCTTGTTGCTACATGCATAGAAACTTTTTTTAAAAAATAAAATTTAAGATATTTAATTTCTCAAAAGATTGCAAAACACTGGGTTGCTAAGAAAGCATCACCTGTCAAGACTGTCATTGTAACTTTACAACTAACTTCATACAACACTGGCAACACTGGAGCAGTGGTATCACGACTTCTTCCTTGTCTGCTCTCGAGACCTGCATCAGGAAACAAACAATGACCACCAAATGGGAAACTGAGCAAAGATACACCACAGCCCTTCCACACCTAGGGAGAAAATGGTTGCATTTTTGCAGGGCCACACAATATTCTGAGAACTCTTATTATAGATTAGAGAAGGTCTTGCATTCAAGGTATGATAAAACCAATACTCTTTTTTAATCCCTCTAATGATTTTCCATTGGTATTTGTAACTCTGAAAATTTCACTTCTGTGCTCTTTGTACCCCAAATAAAAATGTTAAGTCTTTTGCTGTTTTCTCCATTTATACTCCTTCAGAGTAACTGTGTGATTTATAATAACTCCTACTCCTACAAGCGTTTCTCTACAGACAATAGGTTTGCAAAGTCCCATGATGTGGAACTTAAAATGACATTTCTTTAGAAAAACACTTACTTCTGAGTAGAACAAGAGGTGCGTGCAGAGGTATGGAGGAAAACGTTGCCCCAGAAAATCAATCCTGGAAGCCAGCGTTGCCAGATCAGCAGGTGGCATAAGGCACTACACATCCCCACAGCTCCAGTGGCACCAGGCTGCCTGGCAGCGGCGGATGATCTGGCACAACATACTCAAAATATGAAAAGAAGGTAAACATCTAACACCCAYGAAGTGCTTTAACTCTTATCTAGTCTGATTACAGTAGGACAGGTATGTGTAAGGCGGGAATGAGTGACGGACGGGGACAGTGGGGAGGAGCTGCTGGGGAGGCCCCTCCTCGCCCTTCCCACAGCCTGTGGTGCGTGACATGGCTGCCGCTCCCGGCAGGCACCGCGGCCCGTACCTCCGCGGGGCACGGGGCGCCACCAGGCCCGTCAGGCGGGCGGCCACAAGATGGCGCTCGGGAGAGCGGCGGCGCGCCGCGGCCGCGTGCCCTGTCAGCTCCTGTAGCTGGCACGGCGGTTGTTTCGGTTAATTTATTGTTTTATAAAGGGCTCATTATAAATAGCGCTGGATTGAATACATGCTTATTTACCCACTAAACTTAGTATTATGACAGTCTGGGATCTATGTTGTTCACGCTCCCAAAATCCTTGTGTTAAAATGACATTTTTTGTGGAGCAAATTTGCAACACATGAGTACAAGTGATACTTGAATTCACTGTTTCAGCCATTGTGGCTTTTTTTCTTTTTAATCTCCCTCTCGTATGCCAGCAAAAGCAAACACAGCTCTAACCGAGCAGCGCTTTTATCTCTAAAAGAGTCTCTTGCAAATGCCCCAAAACCTGTTCCCGGCCCCAGTGCCTCAGTGAGGACAGCGTGCAGTCCAAGTCAGAGGCTGCTTGCCCGAGGAGTTGTCCAGCGCAGCCCTGCCAGGCATCTCCTGCTTTCACGTCAAAGCTTTGGCCCTGCCTGAGCCACACTGTGGTTCGCGCTGGGCCTTTGAACCACCCCCAGCTCAGGGTGGGTTGTTAGTGCACGCTTTGCCCCGCTCTCGTCTGCGCTGGCCAAACCGAACCAAGCGGCATCTCCCTTCCCTGGGCTGGGTTAAGAAGGTCAGTGGCAGGCAGCACCGAACACGCCGGGCTGCAGCCCCCCCTCACCAGCTCCACACCAGCCCCCCCCGGAGTGAATTAGGATCTGCACTGCTCCTGCCTCCACTGCCAGCTGAGCCCTTCTCTGCTCCTGTGACTCCAAATCCCCTGGAAAGCGTAAGCGAGAACGTGCAGTGACTGAAGTGAAAAGAGCAATTCACCATTCCTCAGGCTCCTCTTTCCAGCTATGTTCATCTCCTTGGGGTGCTCATGCGGTTTTGAACACCTCATGGAGAGGAACGGGCCACTTCAAGTCTTGTCTGGGCCTCCCATGTGCCAGTGCCAACCTTTTTGAGGCACGAGGCCCAACCTTGGAGCAGAGGTTGTAATCTCTTTTCCATCCTCTGCTTCTCCTGGCCTCTAGCTGTGCCTGCTGCGAGCTGTGCCTGCACCCCTCCCAGCTCCTTCACCTTCCCACCTCACTGACGGTCCTCCATGTTTTCCCAGAGGAGGAGTGAAACAAAGCACCACGCAGTCCTGCGTGGGATGTGTGCGTGCGCGCGTGAGACTAGCAGCTGCTGCGACAGGGGTCAGAGGAACAGGATTGATGATGGGGTAGGTGAGGGAAAAGTCAGAGCTGCGATGCTGGAAATAAGGGGAACAAAAGCCCGGTGGCAGGTGAGCGCTGTGAACGGCACCACAAGGCACGAATGGCACAACAGTGCAAGAGGGAGAGAGACAAGAAGCAGTCAGAGCAGCCAGGGTACTTTGCGTCCCCAAAACCCTCACCCCTAGCTCCCTACACACACTCCCTCACTTGAAAATGCATTCCCAACAGTCGTTTCCACAATCGCCTCCAAACTGTTTCTGAATGCTCTGAGGTTCAGCCTTTAAGTCCTGTTCCTCGGTGAGGAGAAGGGCTGAGGTGTGAGTGGTGCAGATGCAGTGAAAGCTCTAGCATGCAGCCAGTCACCATTTTCAGCAGGAGAATCATTGCTAAAACTGCAGAAGCAGTGAAGAAGAAAAGCTGTGTCAGAGTACTGGAAGGCTTAAAGAAGTTTATCGGGGAAAAAAAATAAAGTAAGGTCGTGGAATATCGCAAAACTTTATTAAGGTGGAGTAAAGGCTGATTAGTGGTCAAGCCCTTCCAAAATACACAGCATCTAGGCATGAACTGTGAAAAGCAAGAACTGCACTTTTGAGCACCAGCTCAGTAGAGACTGCATCTACTAGGCTGATGCTAAAGCCATGCACACCCACATCCTAGGAACTCCCTGGAAATGGAGCCCGTGAGCACTGCTGAATAAAGAGCAACACCCACACTCTGCACAGGCAATGCTTGCAAGTGGGTCACACAGTCTGATCAGGGCTGGCGCATCTGGCCTACACTTACAGACCAAAGTAGTGACATTCCCTCCTCATTCCCTGCTCCTGGATGGAATGCTAACTGTTATCACCCTTCACCCTTTCCCCTAGGGTTTCTTCTCGGRGCTAGTTTACACCACAAAGGATTTTCCAGTATAGCTGCAATTACTAAAACCATGGGGTCAGTGCAATTTATTCCAGTGTCATTTTTGCTAGTATTGTTAAACCTTTGCTTCAGATGACAGAAACTATTTTAGAAAAAGAACTTTTTCGGTAGTCATTGTTCCTTCCGACTTCATTCAGCCTGATCTTTTCACACTCCTCCCTAACAAAACTATTTGGCCAACAGATTTAGCCTGGACTTCTGAAACCCTCTCTGTGCTCTCGCCTTATGAGATGCTGTCATGTATGGTACCACGAAGCTGACAGTTGCCAGGGTCAGTTGCATGCCCTTTCTCTGGCAGCGCCAACAAAATTGATTGGTTTAGGAATCATTGAGGGGAGTGCTTTGTTGTGAATACTAAAATCCTAAGCACTTTAGTGTGGATATATCTGTATTAGCAAAACAGTATTTTCTGCTAGTAGAATAAAACCATCTCCCACCACTGGCATAACATATTATTGGTAAAAATATAGTTTTACTGGTACAACTGTGCCTCTACCAGAGGCTTCTGTTGACACAGCTATGCCTGTCAGGGCTGGCATCTCTTTACACCTATGCTAGTAGATGTCAGTCCTGTAAACGTGATCTTGGTCTCTCCGAACACACGTTCACCTCTTTTCAGCTCACAGTGACAACTCCATCCCACAACTGCATTCAGTACAGTTACTCTTAAAACAGTAAATGCAAATGAAGATGCAAATACATGTTGTAATTCAAATCAGTGAAACAACATCCCATTCTGCCGTTCCTTCCTTACAGCTACTTAATGCAGATTCATAAAATTTAAGGTCAGAAGATACCTTCAGGTCATACAACCTGAGGTATAACACAGGTCAAGCAATTTTATGTAATTAACCCTCATGATTCATAGGTGAGCAAGCATCTTCTAGAAACCAATTTTAACTCAAAGATACCAAGTGAAGAAGTCACCATTTTCCTTACTAGCTTATAACTTTTGCCTTACATTACTCAATCCAGAGCCATAATAAGACATTTTGACCCCTGTGATGCCCTCTTCTGTGCAGGTCCCTCTCCTTGGAGTTCCTCCTCTCTCTGATCCTTTCCTTGATCATTTGTCAACTCCTTCTAGGTGCATTCTTCTAGGTAACACTGTAATCCCTTCTCCAGCAGCAGAACTGCAATCACCCTTCCAGAGCAGCATAAACCATCAGCTTGACGCATTAAGATATATTCCCGCCACCTTCTGGTGTCCTCTGCAGGGAGTGGGAGAACACCCTTGTGACAGAATCATGCTCAGTGGGTACTGTCAGTTCTGTGAGCAGGGCTGAAATACCATCAGCTGGGTGGTGTATATTTTTATTTTATATTTTCTGATGGCCCAGTGTGTATACTGCACTGATCTCCACACTGAAAAGGTAAAAAGCATGCCTAGGCAATAACAACTCTGCATTTGTTAGGTGTGGGGATATTTGACATATAGAAATCTTAATAAGTTTATTCCAAAATACAGAGAGTAAGGGTTTTGACTGATGTATATTTGTAGGTACAAAGGTACGCTTCATATTAAATTCATATTATTAAAGCCCTTACAAGAGAATCAGCCAAGCAGAAGACGACAAGCTTAAAAGAGATACCATTGTGATTACAGAAAGACAAGAAAAACAAACAAAATTCCTCCTTACTTTCATTCTTTCTATCCCATAAAGTGTTTATGAGCAGCTGGGTTTAACTATTCCTACCCTCATTGAAGTAATCAATAAAGGAACACCTTGGATAGAGAAGCATGTATTTTCTGCACTTATAGCTAAACAGAACAGATTTGCACAAATTCCACTTTCATTATTAAAGAAGAGTCTGAATTTTTAGCTCTGCAAATAACCAGCTGAATAGCCTGTAACTCGATTTTTATTAACATCCAGTTGTCTGTCACATACCTCGAAGTCCAAGTGTCCCTATGTATAGTGTTCCTGAGTACTTGACATCAGACAGCTGGCAATTTTCTCAATATGATGTATAACAAGTGACTTTATTGGGGTAATTTAGGACAGACCCTGTAGAACATGTAAAAGAGTTCTTGGCTGGGAGCTGTTTCTCCAAATCTATCTGAGAAATGGCTTGCAATGTTACTCATCTTCACAGGTGTTTGATGGCATTGATTTACAATTTTATATTGCAATTCTAACAGGTTAGCTGAAATAGAGCATACACATATGAAGGACATTATTGAGTCCAATATCTCCAGCTCAAGAGAATGAGATAGTTCCCTTTCCCATTTAATCATAAATGTTTCTTTAGTGGGCAATAAAGAAAAAGCAATGGCTTTATACAATCACCCCACAATGTTCTGAGATTCATTGCTAAGGAATAAGATTTGCTCAGATAAAAAGGATTCTCTAATACAAGTAGATTTAACATCAGACTGAATAAAGGAACTCCTGAACTGGAAGTAAAGAAGCAAAAAGGGAAGTCTAGCATGTTCCACCTGTGTTGTATTTCTACATGAAACATGAATTTGTTTTTACTGAAGGTTGAGATAAATATTCCAAATAATTGAAATCAGTTGTTTCTGCAGTCTTTTGAGAAAACAGGATCAAAATAAACAATATACTTATAAAAAGAGGCAGATTACTTTTAAAGCTGGTACAGACATCACCCCAGGAACAGAGAACTTGGGTTCAGCTCTGGTCCATAAAAACTGCAGTTTTCACACCTGCCAACTCATGATCCCTCTGTTTTCAAAACCTACCTAGAAAGTCAGTTCCCCTTAGCTAAATAATGAGCTGGATTTATACATCTGTAACAGAACCCACCATACTCAAGAGGCTTGCATAGTGCTTTTAATGATTCCCTTTCCTGCCCAAGTAAAGTTAGTAATAAGTCTTTTAAACAGGATGAAGCACTAAATGGGGTGAAGTTCACAATAGTGAACTTCAAAACAGACATAAAATAGAGATCACCTAATTCATTCATAACCAACCAACCTAATTAATCAGCAGTGCTCTTCAAATACACGGCTCCATTGAGCTGTGCAAATAAGATCCCTGTATAAAAATGATACGTATTAAAATTAAATAGGCAGAGTGTTTAGTACTGGCCTCACTTTGCTCCCACTGAACTTTAATTCACAAGGTGCTTTGAAAATTCCCATTCAGTGGGACCAGCCCTTCAGTGAAGAGCAGAAAGGACATGATGATTTTGATGATTTTACATTATGTGGCCTTTCCCAGAATGAGTGCAGTCCCTGATTTCTAGCTGGTGAGAATCACCATGGATAGCGGTTCCCAAATTAGGCTCCTTTCTTCTTGGACATATGCATAGTACATTTACACCCAGCAGAGAATGGTGTGACAATTTAAATTTAAATGTGGTTAAATAAAAACATTTGTCCAATCCTCTGGATGAGAAGAAAACAGCTGTAACATGGCAAAAAGATATGCACACATTTCTTTTTTTTTATGAAGTCCACTGAAAAGACAAAATCAAGACTAGAAAAATCTTAATAGTATTTGTATATTACTTTTTGAAAAAGAAGGAGAACCTGGTATTTTTCTGTTCAATTACAATTTCCCTAAAATCCACCAGGAGACATAAAATATTAGGGATGGTCTGTTTGGAATGAAAAACAAATAGCAAAAAATTAATTAGCGTACAAAGCAAGTCTATTGTCAGTCCCCGAGTCTTTGCTGCCTCTGACTATAGCATCTGGATTTGTTAATGCAGATGACTCACATTGTTAAGTCTTTGTTAAATAACTAGATGATATTTTGGATTAATGAAATGGTCCTTCGAATTTTAATAACATTTCTTTTTAAATTTAAGCAAGAAGAAACAGATGTTATAAACAGACCAATCCTCACCACATAATAGGTGCTCAAGTCTGTCACTAAGTTTCATGGCTTAACAGGAGCAAGGACTACATGAACTAGTAAGCATTCCCAGGATCAGGCCCTAGTCTAGTAACATATTGAGACTTTTTAGAGCTGTATATCTTGAAATAGTTTACATCTAGGATGCAGAAAAAAATCTCCTCTTAGCTTAGTTTAGCTTTTAGCTTAGCTGAAGCAGGGAGCCAGCCATGGGGGATGCTTTTCTTGAGAAATACTTTGCCCTCGTAACGAGGATTTGGTTGTGGCTTTGACAATCAGGCGTGTCATGGCAGAGAGGATGTGAAAGTGAAGCACCCGAACGGCAGTTGGTGGTGACGTCCTGTTTGCTGAGGACAGGAGCAAGCTCAAGACGCCCGTGGGGACTGCGTGTGCAACCGACAGCTACTGCACCCCACAGGAGCGCAGCCTTCTCCTGCGCTGGCTCCCTGGGAACAAAGTCGTGGCTGCCCCTTCTCCAGCAGGCGTGTGGAGCATCTTCATCCACGTTAACCTCTCCCCGTGAATCTAGAGATCACAGGCATTTCAGCTGCCTCTTGTGCAAGGACCATTCCCACCTCGCACGCTTAGGCAAGAATCGCTAGCTCACTGTTGCAGCTTAGAGGCTCCGTTGAGCCACTGTATGAGCAAAGAGGATGGACCAGCAGTTGTAATACAAACCTGGGACTCTGGAGATGTTTGTACAGTTCAGCGTATGCTTCACAAATGAACAGCCCTGTGATGCAGTAATAGTAAAATAAATTAAAAATGGTAAACTCCACACCCTGAAGCTTTTACTACTGTAGGCCAGACATCAAAAAAAATGGGTAAACTCTCTTCACTTACATGTAACTCTCTGCATCACCATGACCAACATTTAGGGCCTAAGTGGATGGACTCCCTCAGTACATAAGAAGTTGTGCTTATTGAAGAGGTTACTGCCACCTACCAGCTATTTATTGTCGCTCTGCTGGAGTCCGCTGTCTCCTCAGATCTGTTGGCTCACTTTATCCTAATCTTACTTAGGCAAATGGGTCTGAGCTAATGCAGGTAGTTTAAATAGTAAGTCTGGTAACCTGGCTCATTTAATCTGAAAAGGGTTGGGAGACACACATGCGAGCAACTGTACCAGCAGATGTGAGGAGCATTAATATCTGGCAGGGGTGATGCCAACAAAAAATGGGGATGGTAACTTTTTTCCCTGGCTCAGCTGCGCTTTGCAAGAGAGCACCTGCTTATTATCTTAGGACATACATTTCTTTTGGCAGTAGTGCTGGCTAAACAGGTCCTATTTGTCTCCCGCTGCCTCCAAACCTCCTCTTCGGTCAAACAGTAAGAAGTGGGTAACGGCCTCGTGTGCTCTGCCCCTTCTCTTCCCCCTTCCTGTTATGCCAGCACTACTGGTTGGGCCGTTGGGTGAGTCAGTGCAAGGATCTGGATAAAAATAAGTTTTCTTTCTCCCCCCTTGGGTTCCTGGCACACCATGCAGCTGCGCAGACCGTTGCATCAGCACCCCAAGACCCATGCCAGGTGGTTATGGCAGTCACCTGGAGCTGCTGGAGCTGGCGCTGCAGCTGAAAGAAATGTTCATGCAGTCACGGCATTCCTCCCTCGTGCCTCATTTCCTTGTCGGTGAAGTGGGAGTAACTGGACTTCTCAGTTTACGGGAGTGCTTACAGCATAAATGTGTGAAAGCAACAGCTCTCAAACTAGGAGGTTGCCCCCTTGGGAAAGCACAGCATGTACCAGGCTGGGATGGAGAAGGCTCAGGAAAACTTCATCTGGCCTCTCCCACCTCTGTCCTCCTTCATCATCCTCCAGCCTTTGCAGTTCCTCCTTCTCTTCACCAAGAGCATTCACTTTGTGTCCCCTACGCAGCGGGGCCGAAGGAAATTGGCACTGAGGTGAATGTAGTTGGAACTTGGAGGGTAGGATTCGTTTGGAGAGAAAGCAACGGTATGAGTGATGCTTATGACTATACTTGGGGAGGCTAAGGCAGCTGCCAGTTGGGCTGCAGGAATTTGGGGTTACCCAGAGAGCGAACGTGCATGTACGTGTAAAAGGGTGGGGAATGAAGATAAGGTGGGGGAAGGAGGGAATTACAAACTATTACAGCAAAGGAGAAAGGTTGGGCTCCGGCTAAAAAACTCAGAGCTGCTGTATTAGAGGTTGTAAATGGTCAAATACTGCAGAAATGGGTCAGAAATAGAGTGCATCAGGCAAAATCGTAATTTTGTCGCCCTTGCAAATATTCAGAATTGCATGTACACTATAGTCACAGAAAATAAATTCAGTTTGCAAACAAAAAAAAAAGTGCCATCTCCTATTAAAATCCATGCATTTCTGGCTGTACGTAAAAATATTCTACAGACAAATTATTTTTCTTGGTGAAGACATGGAGGCCACAGTAATCTGTTCCTAGAAACAGCAATTGATAAATACTGCAGGCTATAGGTAATATTTGCATTGTGTTATATAAAATCTGTAACTATACTGTGAAAAAGTTTAGGAAGGAAAACTAGGGCTTTTTTCTTTTCTTGGAAGATCCAGTGTGTTTACAGCTAAGGTAGCGATCTCATTTATTTTATGAGTGTGAACGCTGTGTATTGTCAGTTTGACTGTTTCTTCGATGTATCAGTCAACCCTGCATGCTACAGCCAACGATAGGAAGGACCTCCGACCAATGTGTAGCTAACAGCAAATACTTCTTTTGGTTTCCCATTTGCACATCAGCAAAGAAAAGATTTGTAAAAGGCAGGAGAATGGGAACGAATCATTGGCAGAGAACTCTATGTGTACTGAATCTCGCTTAAGTTTTCTGATTTAGAAATGAACAGGACCATAAATTATTAATTCAAAGGAAGGCTGGGCTTTTCCTAGATTTCTCCAAAATGCAATGATATTCCCAAACAATGACATAGGATCCAGAAATATTAATGTAATTCAATTTAAGGCTCAGATTTCACCGGTGGGTAAACCCAGAAATCAACAACCCCTACTATTACCACCAAGTGGAAAATTTTGTTTTGATTTAGAAAACTGGTGGGGCTGCTATCTCACCAAAGTATAGACTCAAGAGCTGTTTTTCCTAGAGGCCTCAGTCCACAGAAGCACTTAATCAGGGCTTAACTTTAAGGAAGTGAGTGATCTTACTGACTTCAGTGGGTGATTCGCATTTGTAAAATTGAGGTATTTAAACATTCTATTCAAGTGGTCTAAATCCAGCAAGGAAAAAAATTGCTAATGTTGCATTTCCATAATAAAATCGTGTATGACATTCTTGAGATGGAGATGGTGATGTTTTGAAGCCTTTTGTTTACACATTGCCAGAAGAAATTGATTAAATTGCCCAGGATTAGTGGCTGCTAAAGAATGGATTTTAATTAAATGGTAGAATGTGTCACTCTCTACATGTTTTAGGCCACAATCTGTTGGCATAAAACGTGTTTTTTCGAAGTTCATTATGACCAGCTAAAATAAAATTATTACACTTACCTACAGGCTTTACACCTAACAGATTCTGGCTTATCAGCTGGATATCAACTGCAATAGTTTACATATTACATCTGTGACTGAAATGTAAATATTACATAATAAAGAAAACACTACTATGTTATATTTATATGTTGACCACATAAGGGTTCTCTTAAAAGCAAAATCCCGTTACTATAGCTCCAAATACCAAGCTAAAGCATAAAGCTAAAGCTCTGAGCCGGCTGCTTACTTTTCTGTGATCTGATTTATGCCTTATTGAAATAAATTAAAAGATTTGCACTGACTTCATAAAGATTTCGATTGGATGTTTAACTAGTAAAAGACGTGATAATTTAATAAAAGCCCACATACTTTTCTCTTTTTTCCTCATTAAATCCAATGCCAATCTAAAAGAAGGAAAATTAGAATTACGGTGAGTTTGACAACTGTTTCATCGAACTGCACAGTGGATTTAAACATAAAGCACAACAAGAACCCAACAAAAAGGGGGTTTTTGTACACAGGGATTTTTCAGACTCTTGTGGGTACCCAGGTCAGATGCAACAGGCTCTTGAACCTCTGACTGGATTTTTACCTCACCA
Organism: Oceanodroma leucorhoa; assembly: GCA_030449065.1. Classification (NCBI taxonomy): domain Eukaryota; kingdom Metazoa; phylum Chordata; class Aves; order Procellariiformes; genus Oceanodroma; species Oceanodroma leucorhoa. Next base: position 2,480,453 of record JASVER010000084.1, on the reverse strand, counting down.
AAAAAATTAAAGGTAACGCTGTTTCTCCCAATACCTCTAAAATAACACCTCAGAGCTACTACAATATTGGTTTGTTTTCTGTATCTCTCTTTAGTGTTACTCTTTGTGTGATTTAAAAGCTACTGCTCTGACCAAACGGAAGGATGGCTGCCATACTGCCGGGAAAGGCGCCTCACTTCCATGGGGTCGAGCTACAGATGGGCGGCCTAGGGGGTCTGTACGGATGTCGTAGCCAATGGAATAAACAAATTACCAACAGTGAGTTTAGAAAATGATGTTGTTTACCCTGGAAAGGGATCCCAGAGCACCAGAGTTTATAATTTATCAGAAAAAAATCAAGAGAAAGAAACCACGCTTGGACAACATTGGTTTATAGAAAATAATTAAATTGAAGAAACAATGAAAATGGAACTAAAGTTGAAACTGCGCACTTGCAATATCAAATATCAATGCAATCATTTTGCAGCAGATAATATGCATGGCAATTAGAGCTTTTTTACATTATATTATAATAAATTCATAATTCATGCATACAATGAGAGCTTTTGGAAAGGAGCATTTGAATTTAACAAACACTACCACTCATCATCTGAGCAAAGATGGCAAAAGGCATTTCAACGTTATTTGTGATCTAAAAAATTGAACCATCGTTGTTGCTTTGTGTTGTGCTTCCCTTGCACAGACTGCAGTGCCTTCTGTCTGCTTTAGGGTGTGGCATCTGCCATTGGGGAGGAAAAACTGGCATGTGTTGCCTTTTATAGCAGACTGATTTCATTGTGCTGAGGGCCTCTATTTTATAGCCTCTTAGTTCCAATCTTGTAGCCGAGTTGCTGAAACAAATGGGAAGAAAAGGATTTAGTGGTATAAACTCTTCAGTTTAAAGCCTCGTCCTTTTTTTCGTTCCCGGGGAAAACATTTCAGAGTAAATCTGCGTTAAACTTTGCGGGTTATTTTCCTCATCAGAAAGAGTTGCGGAGCATGTCAGGAAGCATTGCGATCCGCAGCCGAGGCGCTATCAGTACATCTTAGCAGATTTTCAATTTATATATTTTTGCTTGAATATAAATGTCTTAAAGTATAAATGTGTAATTGATTTTATATTTTATTTTAGAGTACACATGTAAATAAATACACACAAGTAGACATCTATATTTATATTTGCATATGAAAGACTTCAAAAAATCAGCTTATGTGGTTTAATGTGTATAATTAGCGTGCATTTGAATATAGAAAAGAAGAAAATCCAGGAGAAAATGTCAAAAAGGCTCACTAACAAAGATGTAGTATTCTCTTGGCAAAAGCTGATGAATGATTTGGCATGAATTCATCTTACAGTTCTGTTATTCTCTCTCCTACAAAGATGATATACCCCTTTCTAGCAGTTTGCATAGAATTGCAATTTGTTGTTGTTACAGACTGTAATGACCCTTGGGTATGCACCTGATTCCCCCCACTAGAATTACTCACCATTTTTTTTCCCTCTCTATGTTTTTCTACTAGCCATATAACATTTTTGCACTTGCAAAGAGTACCAAAAAAAAAAAGGGAAAAATACAATTGTAACAGAAGTATTAACAATATGTATTTGACGAGCACTGAGACTTTTCAAAACTAACTCCATAACGGAAGTCAGAATATTTCTCACTTTTCAGACAGACCTAAAATTAATAGACACTGGAATCACACTGTTCATACATTTATCAATAATCTTTGCATGTAATTCAACACTACAGCATGAAGCTTCTGCACTTTAATGTTTCCACAGTGGATTCAAAAAAGCCTACCTACTCATGACAGCATCTTTCTTGATATGCTGCATTTTTCTCTACCATTATTATCGAAGCTCCTATTTATCCATTTTGAAATTTGAAAACATGCTTACCTTTAACAGAGTGCATAAATATATTCATTTAAAACAGCGTGGTTGAGACCCTTACTATATTGAAAACATTCGCTAATATCCCAGTTTGCTATATTTATAGCCAAATATTTGATCTCCCAAATGTTTTTATTAGTTGAATGTAGTGTGTGACTATTACCTTTTCTTATACTAGGGTATCACTTGTATTAAGATATTTATAAAAAAAACTTCAAACCGTTCTGAAAGGTGGCTCAAAAGTGTAGGTCAGCAGCAGCAGCCTCCCATGTGGAGCAAGAGTTACTGGGATTACATATTTTGGTTTTTGTGTTACTACGTTTTCATGAGTGTCTTGTGTGTACTGAAAATTATATTGTTTGGGGAAACAATTATGAGACGGAAAATGTCTCGCTCTCCTTGATCAACTCCTGTTGATCTGCAAATAAGTACATAGAACATACTGAAAACAGCCCTACATATAAAAGCATCATCAAGTGCAAATGACCGTTACAATTTGGAGACAGCTGGACAATGTGGACAACTGCAAAGATGCTACCGCTGCAGAATTTGAGGTTAAATTTTGTAACTGTCTGCACACACAATATAAATCTTCGGGGGGCGAAGAGAAAAAAAAGGTCTTATTTTCCCGTGGCATAGGAAACGTTTCCCGGCCCTCGGAATACAACGAGGCGGCTTTTGAGCATGGGGCTGAGGGGCAGCGCGCGGCCCCCGAAAGTTTGACCCGTTCATCTGCTCCAGCACATCTGGACGGGGCGCTGGCGGCTGCCCCCTCGCCTCCCTCCCGCCGCAGCGGCCCCGCACCGCCGGCGGCACCCTCGGCCCCGCGGCGGCGGGGCCAGCCCCGGCCCCCTCCCGCGGCCTCAGGCGGCCCGGGGCGCCCGGCGGGGCCCGCCTCGACCCTTCGCCTCGGAGCGACCCCCCCGCCTGAGCCCGGCGTTTGGTTGCCTCCTCCGCGGAGCCCGCAGGCTGCCCCGCACCGGCCGCGACCCTGCGGCGCCCAGGAGCGGGACCCGACTAGGAGCAGGGGCACCCGAGGGGGCCGCGCCCCCCCGGCCCGCCGCGCGGCTGCCGGCGGCGGGGAGCGGGAGCCGGAGCCGTGCGGAGTCCAGTCCGCGTTTTGCGAGTGCGCGGGAGCGATCGGGGCGGAGGGGGCGATGGCTGCCGGCGCTGGCTCGCTCGCTGGCTCATGCCATGCCGGGCCAGCGCGGCTCCGGCAGACGTGTGTTTACCCATATCCGGGTTAGAGAGGAAAGGGGGAAAAAAAAAAAAAGTTTCATTTAAACCTGAACAAAAAACTTTCAACATGAAATCACACAGCAGGAACAGGCACAGACCGTAAGGCGTTCTTACCATTTCTAATCGCAATCACGGACTCGGGGAGGGAAATTTCTGTAATTTGGTGCGTGCGGAGCGCTCCGCAGGGGATACTCTTGGCTCCGTCAAGTCCCTTCCCCGGCCGCTTCTCTTTCTGCCCCTCTCCTCTCCCTCCCTCACCCCTCCTCGCCCCCCTTTTTGGAGGGTGGGGGTTGATTTTTTTTCTTTTTCAAATTTTTTCCCTTTTTTTTTTTTTTTTTTTGGTAGTTACTATTATCAGTACTAATTTCTCCGGACTCGCAATGTTGCGATGATCATGGCCGCGCAAGTCGCAGCGGCTCCGGCGGGTGCGAACAACAGCAAAGGCAAAGCCCCGAGCCTGCCGGGCGGCCTGGGCCCGGAGCGGGGCCCGGGGGGGGCCGCCGCAGGGGCTCCCGGGCCGGGCCCCGCGCTGGGGGTCGGAGAGGGGACTCCGGCCGGCGGCAGCAGCAGCAGCAGCAGCAGCGTGAATAATGTAGATCACCATCTCCTCCACCACCACAGCGAGCCGCTGAACATGGCCAATAACGCGGCTCCCGCCGCTGCCGCCGGTAACAACAACAACAACAACGCCAGCGGCGGCGGCGGCTCCTCCTCGGAGCCGGCTCTGAAGGAAGGTGGAAGCTCCTCGGCGTTATCTTCATCTTCTTCGTCTTCTTCCTCCTCCTCCTCCTCCTCCTCCAACCCGGGCTCGGCCATGGAGACGGGGCTGCTCCCCAACCACAAGCTGAAGAGCGTCGGAGGCGATCACCCCGCCGCGCCGCCCCACCACCACCATGCCCACCACCCGCATCACCATGCCCACCACCACCATGCCCACCACCCGCACCACCACCACCATGCACTACAGCAGCAGCTAAATCAATTCCCGCCGCCGCCGCCGCAGCAGCCGCCGCCTCAGCACCATCCCGTGCAGAATAACAACAGCAGCCTCGGCGGCGGCGGCGGCAGCGGCAGCAACAACAACGGCGGTGGCGGTGGCGGCGCTGCTCAGCCCAGTGCAGACATGGAGCAGCAGCAACATGGAGGAAAAGACAGTGTTTTGGGCGCTCAGGCCGAGCCCCCCCAGCAGCCGCAGCAAATGCTGAATAAAGGCGCCGACGAGGAGGAGATGCCCGGCAAGATGGGCGAGCCCATCGGCGGCCGCTACGATCACCCCGGCTTGGGACCCCTGGGCGGACAGCAGCAGCCCCAGCAGCCGCCCCCGAGCGCTGGGAGCGGCGGCGGCGGCCTCGGCGGCGGCGGCGGCGGCGGCGGGGGAGGCGGCGGCGGCCCCTCCGCGGTGGGTGTCTCGGAGTTCAATAGCTATTATGGCAACGCTGCCCCTGCCAGCAGCGCTACGGCGAGCCGCGCCGGGCCTTGCTTTGATCAACATGGCGGACAACAAAGCCCCGGGATGGGGATAATGCACCCCACGGCGGCCCCCAACAGCATGGACCCCCTGCAAAACTCCCACGAAGGTTACCCCAACAGCCAGTACAACCACTACCCGGGCTACGGCCGCGGCCCCGGCGGCGGCGCGGGCGGCGGCGGCGGCGCGGGAGCNCCGCCGGGGCAGGCGGCGGCGGCTACGGGGGCTCCGCGGCGGGCTACGGGGTGCTGAGCTCCCCGCGGCAGCCGGGCGGCGGCATGATGATGGGCCCCGGCGGCGGGGCCGGCCTCGGCAAGGCTGCTGCCGGCGCGGCGGCCGGCGGCTTCACGCGGTTCTCCGGGCAGAACCAGCACCCGTCCGGGGCCACCCCTACCTTGAACCAGCTGCTCACGTCCCCCAGCCCCATGATGCGGAGCTACGGCAGCAGCTACCCCGACTACAGCAGCCCCAGCGCCCCGCCGCCGCCGCAGCCCCAGCCCCAGGCAGCGGCGGCCGCCCCGGGAAGCCAGCAGGCAGCGGCGGGCATGGGCATGGGCAAGGACATGGGCGCCCAGTACGGAGCGGCGAACCCGGCCTGGGCAGCGGCACAACAAAGGAATCACCCGGCGATGAGCCCTGGGAACACCGGGCAGGCCATCAGCAGGACCCAGGTAACCCCCCGCGCTCGATTAATGACGGCTCCCCGCCTCCGTGCCACTCGCGTCGGGGTCTTAGTTTCTTTATAATTCACTTTTTTCTTCCCCCCCACCCCCCTCTTTTTTACTCTTTCTTTCTTTTTTTTTTTTTTTTCCTCCGGGCCAGTTCTGCTGCTCGCTGCCTCCGTAGCGAGGGTGAGCAGCGCACAATGCGCGGCCCCGCTGGGGCTGGAGGCGCCGGAGTGCGGCTTTCACTGCCGAAATTAGGTTGTTCTCAGACCCAATTAGTATTTTTTCCCTCCACTTTGAAACAGCGGCGGAGAGGCGCGGGGCCCGGAGGACAGGCGGCCTGGGACGGGGGCGGGGGGGCGGATTTTGTAACCGGAGTCTCGGGCCCGGGGGGCTCCCGGGGGACAACGTCCATTATCTTCCACGGGGCTTTTTTCCCCCTYTTTTCCCCCTCTCTGTTTTTAACCTGTTATTTTTTTGAACAGAACGAGTTGCGCCGTGGCACGCTCTTAGCGAATTAGTTTGTCACTGATGGAGTTACCGCAGTGAGATCCACGGAACGCGGCTCCTTTTTCTGTGGGAAGAGCGCGCGTGTGTGTGTGTGCGTGCGTGTGTGCGCGCGTGTGCCCGCGCCTCAGTCCGCGCGGCGCGGGCCGGGGCGCGTGGGGTGCCTGGGCCCGGTGACCCGAAAGGGACTTGCCCACCAGCAGAAGCGCGCGGGGGTGCGCGCGCGCATGGCTACATTTCTCTCCCCAAACACGCGCGGAAATCCGAACCGGGGGAAAAAAAAAAACGAAAAAAGGGGGGAAAAAAAAAAAAAGGAAGGAAAAGTCCTTGGCGTCAGTAAAGGGGCGCGGGCACCGGGGGGGCCGCCACCCCCGCCCGCACCCCCTTGCCCCAGCCCGGTAACTCCGCCGATCGATCGATCGATCGATAGATAGATAGGCGCGACGGTCGCGGGGCGGCGGGCCGTGGCGCAGCGCCTTTCCGGGGCGGGCGCGGCGGTGCGGTGCGGCGCGGGGAGCCGCCGGGCCGGGAGGCCGGGCCCCGCTGGACGGCCGGTCCCGCGGAGCGGCCGGGTCTCCTCCGCCAGGTTCGGAATTTGAATTGTGGAGGTAAACTGGCTGCAACCGTCTCCAGACAGCTGCCTCCGAGTTGACATCTAATCTGCCATCTGATTGGCTCCCCGCTCGCCATTGGGCACCTCGCGCCGCTGATGTAAATAGAAGTGCTGAGCGGCGCAGTCACAGAGAGCCCCGCCACAAACAACAGCCGGCAGCCGCGCCGCCGGGCGAGGGGGCGCGGGCGGGGGGGAGCGCGCCACGCGCGCGGCCTCCGCACCCGCCGTGTTGGCCGCCGGCACCGGCCGTGCTGGCCACCGGCGCGGTGAAAAGCCAGGGGCATCTCCCCTCCCACTCCCCCCATTCCGTTTGGTTCCATGGCGTGGTTTTTCTGGGCATCGATTTACTTATTTTTTTAGATTTTTTTATTCCCTGCTAATTGGAGGCGGTAGGGGAGTCTCCTGTAGTAACAGTGCTTGGACGAGGATTCGGGATTTCAAGTTGTGCTCGCGCCTCTAAAAACATTTTGTAATGTTGCAGCTTACGGATGTTATGCAAGGGATTAGATTTTTGCTAAAGAAAAATTAATCCAAATACTAATTTCATTACATTTCTGTTAGCTTGATACCTAACCTATGCATGCCTCTTAGAAAAAGCTTGTTTGCGTGTAGCTGCTGTAGGTGAGAAAACGCCGTGTGTTGTGCAGAGAAGGGAAAAAGGAGCCGTTCTGTCAGAGGTTGCATTCGTTTCATCTCTGCAACAGATCCAGATATTCAGGGGAAAATGTGCTTTTGTGTTTGAATTGTGGTTAGAATACTTCAAGAAGCATCGGGAGTTGTTGATCTCATTATTTTTCTACACAAGTGTGAGATTAGGCTTGCATTCTCAGTAGGAAAGTGAATTGTGTTAAATGGAGTAGTGCATTAGAATTTTATGGGTTTCTTTTCCCTTCAACAAGATCTTTCTATTAAGAACTGTTAAATCTTTTAATAGCTTTTAACAACGAGGACTGACAGGAACAAATGCAGGTGTACGCTTTTGGGGTCCTCAAACAGCTGGATCTTGCCATAAAGTAATGAACAGAACCTGGAGAAAACATCGCTTAATATTGTGAACGGTGTATTAATCCTGAAAAAATARTAATAGAAACCCTGGATCGTCTGGCTGTGTGTGTGTTTGTCTACTTCCAACAGACCACTCCTGTCATGTTTTTAGTTTTTATTCCATTTCCTTTCTACTTCTTCCAGGGAAATAAGATTTTTTTGTGAGTGTTAATTTTTACCTTTTTTAATTTGCACTGATAAAAGGGTCACTGGAAGCCATAAGGTAATGAGGCCTCATATACGTAACCTTTCATAATTAATTTAAAAATATTTGCATTGTCTGCTTGCTCTTAAACACAGGTAGTTCAGAATTTATGGCTTTAAAAGCTAGGAAAATCGTTGTCAGATAGACATAGGGCATGTTACTTCAGAGTGCTGTTTCTTCACGGCAGAAATTGTTTGAAGTATTTTATTTTTATTGGAGGAGTGAGAGTAAATTCATTATGTCCTCAGTATGACCCTTAGAAATACTTCCTTGTATTTATGGGTTTACGTCCTCTCTCACCGATTTCTTTTTTTTTTTTTTTTNTTGTACTGTAAGAATTAGGATGCAGCTTAGAAAGAATAGTCTGTCAAGGGCACAATTTCTTTGATTTTTTTTTTTAATTATTATTATTTTTTCCTCAAAATAATTGTCATAAAGGCAAGTCATCGGTGGTCTTTATATTACGATTTTTCCGTCTAACCTGTAAGTGATTGAGATAAGAAGTTTTCTTAGATTTGAAATTAATGTTTTCTAATGTATAAGACAGGTTGTGTCAAATAAAAAATAAATACTTACTATTAGCTTACAGAACACAATTATTTTTGTACCCTGTTTTTTATTTTTAATTCCCACGTGTCAATCTCCAGGTATGTTACATCATTAAGTAGAGAAATTGATTGCGTTTCGAAAGAGAAAAACGGAATATTCAGTCCAGCATTTGAACAGAAGGGTTCTCTTTATTTCTTTAAATTATCTTCTGTGTGTATACTCTGTGTATGTGTATACACACATTAGAATATACTCACTTGTCATGTGTCTTTGCAAAGCAGATGATGATTGGCCCCTACGTCTGTGAGAAACTATTGTGCTGCGAACAGAGAAAAAGGACCGTCAGTAGGCTACAACATCTGAGATACTTGTTCAGGAAATTCTTGCCTCACCATGGGTAATTTTTGTAATATGCAGCAGTGTGGTGTCCCACTCTGAACTGACTTCTATGTTTGTCCAGCCTATTAAATTATTTAAGAAAATTTTGTTTCCATTTAATTTAATCGCCTTACCCAATCGTGAGACGAGATGTAAGCTTGAAAAAGAGGCCTCTTGTTTCTGAAGAAACGCACGTTTTCAAAGCAGATGGATATTGCTCATRCGGATACATTGATTTGATCGTGGAGGAGTTGTGTGATGCTAGTACAGTACCTTGTCATTCAATTATTTTGATTATTGATGAATTCCTTGGCAGTGTACAGGTATTCAGAGTCCTGAGGCTCCTTTTATTCTTCACTGCTGATTTGCACTGCAGTAGATTAACACATTAGCTGGCCTCTGTGTGTGTGCTTTATATACATCTTTCTCCTTTGTGCACGTGTGTAAGATTTACATACACCTACACACAGAGAACCTGGGTCTTTTGAGGAGTACCTGTATAGCAAAATGTATATAGCAAGTGTTAGAGAAAAATTTCTCGAGCTGCTCTGAGTTTGTGTGTGTATCAGTCATATGTTTTGCAGTGGAGAAACTCGGAATATGCCTGATTCTGCAGCTCTTTTTATGCATAGATTGCCTGTATTGGGACTTCTGGCTAAGCCAGGGCTGCAGAATCATGTCCTGTGCCTGAAGGCCATTAAACAGCTGTTAGTTTGGTGAATAGATTCTTGATGTCTCAATGGGAGAATAAAATATATTTTAACCTGTGCATTTTCAAATAAACAGTTTCACATAGGTTCTATTTAGAAGTAGCAAATAGCAGTATTCTCAGTTAGTAGCATCTATCTATCTATATAGATATATTACGACCGTATATTTGACACTTTGTGGTTTGGTGTTCAGTTATTGGTTTCTGTAGTAGCACTTATGCCTACATGTTGAACAGCAGGACCCTGTGTATGAGATACAATAAAAAGAGATGCAAACCTATCTACTGTATTACTGCCTCCATCGTGTAAGGGTTCTACAACTAAGCAGTCGATTACGGTCTTTTTGGCATTCCGATTCAAATCTATGGGGATGAAAACTAAGGCATTTAATCCGTCGCTAAATTTTCTAGTTACATATGTAACACAAAATTTTTGAAATTACTAAGCACGGTCTGTTAGGTGATGCTGTTTCATTCTGAAATAGTATCTCGGTTAAAAACAGGTGAAATTCGTGCAATGAAAACAAGTTTCAATAGCTACGGGTAGGTCTTCCTCTTTCTTACTTTCGCACCTCAAATATTTTATCACAGGTATTCTGAAATTCTCATTGTTAACGCGAGAATGGCAGTAGTTTACTTATCCTTATGTCCTTAAGATTGTACCTGTGTCCTAACTAGTTACATTTCAGTACTTTTTCAAAATGTGCCGTTTATCGGGAGGCTTTGAAGATTCTCTGTGGATATGTAAAGTAGTGTTGCCACACTCGCTGTGCATGCATGCTCAAGGCTGCAGAATTTCAGTAGCATGTGTTTGTGGTAGGTTAACTTGCTAGAATGTATTTTAGAATTGTGATTATTAAGGTACTTGGGAAAAAAACTTTTTTCTTTCAATTTTGGGGCTATTTACATAGTGCTAAATACATGTTTTGGTAGGATTGAATGAGGACTTTAATTAAACTTAAATTAAAAGTATACCTTAGTGGTTTTCAAATTTGTTTTGAAAACTAGTAATAGAAAAGTGGTATTAAATAGTGTTGTTTTTATATTGCTTGGTGCTGAGAGAAGCAAATAAATGTAATACATGAAAATCTTGTGGAGCCAATCGTATTAGAGTGAAATTTATTTTAAAGAAGTCTTACCTGTTAATAAATGTAAATATTATTTTTTAGTAAACCTGAAAGGTTTCTGTACATCTGATGTATGTGTTGCCATTCAGATCATAAGGTTGCCTTTTGAATTTTTCTGTTACCCAGTCGCACCTATTCATGCTCACTTTTACACACAAATGCTGGCACAGTGCTGCAGCGTTTGTGTTGCAGGTGGGCCGGAGGATTTCTGTTGTACTTCCAGTTCTGAGAGTGTGCTGTCCAGTGATCTGCCAGGAACATGTCAGCTCCAAAAGGGCCAAACCCATCCAGGGTGGTGTTCCGCTGCAGTTGAGGAATCCTAGGGATGAATGTATCCCAAGATACCTATGTAATTTGTGAACAATGCATTTTGGGGACAGTAGATGGCTAATTTGTACAGGATTACTTTTAACTAACTTATTTTCTCAGTAACAACGTTCCAAGTACGTTTGATCTTTACACTATCATTCTAGGGTGCCTTGCGCTGGAGTAAGAGACGATTCTTCCTCTTGTACAGGGTGGGGAGACCGAGGCACATATCATACACCTTCCTTCAGGCAGGCACACCTTGGCACAACCGAAAACAGAGGTCTCTTAGAAATAGGGTCTTGGTGCCATAAACTTTAGCTTTTGAATAAATCCAGTCTTACTGTGAACACATTCAGTTCGGGCAGAATGCAAGCTTTACAGGCATCTATTCAGACAACTGAGAAGACAAATGACTGAGCGAAACGAGGGATTTGTCTGCTGTGTCAATACAGTCACCTTAAACTAAAGGCACCGTCATCTAAAATTCAAGTATTCCTTGCACTGTTTTATCATTATGTACTCAACGTCATCTATATAAAGTCACTAGATTTCTCATAGAAATTAAACTCTGAGGAAAATTGAGTTGAACAAGTGCCCAGGAGCTTAGCAGCCTTCTGATGAATATGATGTACACAGCACAAGTATGTGCCGGGGGGGGCGTGCACAGGCTTCCTTACCACCAAGTCCGGTTGTTTCATCTGGCAGATAAATTGTCTTCATTTTTAAAGTGAACACATTTGATGCAGAAATCACAATTATTATGTCTTGTTTAAAGATTGCTTTTCATATGGGAATTGTTCTTACTGCAAATGTAAAGTACCTTTTAGCAAACTTTGTATTCCCTATGTAGGTAGCTTACTTCATCTGAAGGCACCTGCAACTATTTAGAAAATTGCATAACCTAAGATCATTATCCTGATGCTATTATCAAAATGTTTCATTTATGTTTATTAAAACCAATGTGAAATCTGCGTAAAAGTTTTCAGCGTGTATGATTTGAAAGGGTGTTGATATATCGTGTTTATATTCCATGTATAGTGGAAATGTTAATTTCCTTATAAACTACCAGACCAAGTCGTGAGGCTGCTGAATTTCCGAATGGGTAATGGCCAATTTGTGGATGTAAAACAGAGTTTGATGGTTCTGCAGTGTGTGTAAGGAATTGCTTTCAGTACAGAGCTATCAGTGTTTGATCTACTTGCATATTCTTGCATTTGAGTYATGGTGGGTTTAGCAACTATGTCAGAAGGACTGAGCATGTGTAGAAGTATGTCATCTATTTATTAGTTTCCTTTCTCCAATTTCAAGAACTATTAGTTAGTTAATCTTTTGCACCTGAACTTGCCCAATTGCCAAATGGTGTTCTGCATTTAAGAATTCACTGCTGTGCCCTGTCTTTCCTCCTGCTTTGTAGCCTTCTCAGACTTGAAAAGATACTGAATTTCGGTTTGTGATCTGATAATTGTTTATGAAGACATCCACCTGAGTGATAGGCCCTCTGACACTTCCATCTGTAGGGCTGTGTCACTGATCTCCCTCCCCCACCCCCATCAGTCTCCTTCTGACCATTGGGGGACTGGGGAAGGAATTTTCTGCTAATCTTTTTTCTGCCCCCCCCCCCCCCCCGGAATTAGATGTATGTGTGGTGTGGTTTTTTTTGTTACTTCTTTTCTTTAGCATGTTTGCTAAAAATAATAAGAAAATGGGGACAACTCAATGTATAACACCCCTCCCCCCTTTTTTTTAGGGGGTAGTGTTAGTTGTGTTAGTAATAGGGTCTTGTAAGCTTCTACTCTGAACTGTTATGCTCAGGATTTTTTTTTTCCTTGAGAGCTTTGTTTGGAGTTTATCTTAGGTATCTACTTACTCAAAAAAATAAATCTTCTGTAGCAGGGGTTTCTGTTGGATGTTAAGTCATTTTTTACCTGTGTTAGTTACAAAATAGTCTTGAGTCTGTCAAGTTACTGGATCAATTTATTTGCTTTTTAAAGACCACATGGCCAGGTCCACTGTGAAGTTCTGTTGTTGTAGCTACATAGTTAGGTTCAGGGAATTAATTGCATCCTTGACTAATAGCTGTTGTGGCAAACCCCTTTGTATTTAGCTTACCATTGGGGTGGTAGTGTATGTGCACTGGCAAAATAACAGCCTTTATAAGTAGCCCCTCTCCTGAGGGGTTTACAGGTATGGCTGTTATGATAGAGGTAACTTACTGAGTTTTTCACAAAGCAGACGGTTCCACAACATGTTTTGGTCACGTTTTAAAAGCACGAAGTGATCTGTGTTATGCAGGAAAGAGAGGGCTGACTTGCTGTAGCACAATCCTGGTACGGCTGGCTTTCACTGAAGGACCTGAAGTTTGAGCATGGTTGGTTTTTGTTTGAGTAAAGAAAGAAAATTGGTTCAGAAAATCCCAAAAGGAGAGATCCTGTTTTAAAACATAATTGTAGTCATGTGTGCCGTTCCCAGTGTGGACATGGCTTAATTCACAGATTGATTGAAGCAGAATAGTGCCTTCTTTACACAAGCAGTGAATTGAGCCATGGTAAGTAAATTATGTGACTTCAGGAAAATGGTATTAGTAGAGGATTGGTGCAGGAATTCTGGATCGCTGTCTGCTGACTGCATGATCTAAAGGTAGCTGGTTTCACTGTTGGATACCTTAGTTTCCGTATGTTAAAATAAGGATAATATTTGCCTTATTTAATTATTGGAGTTTGATGTGCGGTTTTAATTACAGTGGCATGCAGAATAAATAGGCAGCCTAAATACTTGTTAGGTGTGAAGGTATCCAGTCTGCACTGTACCTTCCTCTCTCYATTTGTTTGGATGGGATCTGAGACTAGGTGTTCCCAACATTGATCGTGTTATTTGGTTAGCTTGTCAGACTTACTTGTTTGTAAGCAAGATACTGAAACATCAGCTCTGAAAATTCCTTTTGAAAGCACAAGGACAGGATTTGTAGTTCTTAAATTTTATTCTTTTAAAGTTAAAAATAAAGATAAGGAGGTTTGTTTTGACAGCATCAAAGGAATATGCTGGTTTATTTGCAGCCTTTGATTTGGGTGGAATGTATGGAGTTCTGTATTTTTTTTTGTGTAGCAATTTATGTTGTGAATATTTTGGATATTCTCTGTTTATATGAAACAGTAGTATTGATGTCTTGCTTTCAGACATGATTTATGGAAAATAATTGTGCTGTTGTGATTTTTTWTTTTTTTTAAATTCAGTGTTTCTTAGTTGCTTGAAATTCCCAAGACAAGAAAAATGAGCATGTTCTTTAGAGTGGTTGCTGTTTTAAGATATTTACAGATGGTCATAGATAGAGGCTATTTAAAGAAATATTTCTGGAAAAATACAGGTAGGTATCTTTGAGGCTGCTTTAGTTGTGTRCCAGCAGTAGCAAAATAATTCTACTTGGCAGTTTTACTTGCATTTGAAAGTCCTTCCTTCCTGTAAACAGAAAGGGAGATTTCTGCGAGGCAGGTGACTTCATGGTGCCCTGTATTCAGCAGTGATGAAAAGTGCTAGGAATATGTAGATAGCGGCTAGCTGTTTGTATTCTGTTTTCCATAATCTGTTTTAAACTGCAGTTTTGCTTGAGCGAGGAATTTCCAGCCTGCAGAAACGCTGGCTGACGGTTGAGGCTTCCCCGGGGAGGAGAGGAGAGCGGGCTGGGTTCTGGGGCCGATTACAAACGTGGTGTTTGTAGCGTCTGTAAAAGTTTCACACATGAAGCAAACTAGTTAGCTTGTATAGTGTCACATGATCAAAATATTTTTCCCCTTGCCGCTGCCAGAAGCTATCTATTGCTTTTCAGCAATCTCGCTGGTTGGGCAGCAGGCCAGGGCGTGCGAGGCGGCCCCTTCCCTGAGCTGCGCCATTCTCCCCGCCCCGGCCGAGCGCCCTGACCCTCACAGATGCAGGTGAGCCGGGCGCTCCCTCCGCTGAAACTTGCCGCCCCGGGAAGAAAGGGTTGTGTGTTTGTTTTTTTTTTTTTTTTTTTTTTTTCTTTTTATTCCGCGGGGAATTTGACAGCCATTCATCCCTGACCTGGGCAGAGGCAGTGCAAGGAGATGGGGTTGGAATGGCGTGCGGGGAGGCGGTGTGCGCAGGCAGCCGCTGCCTCGCCGGCCGGAGGGAGCGGGAGCGCCGTCCCGGAGGTGAGCTGCTGCAGGAAACACCAGTGGAAGGGGAGAAGTTTGGGGAATGCTTCGTTTATTTCGAACAATAGTTCTTGACTGCATTGTCATGCAACTGCCTTTCTAAGAAGGTTTCTCCCATGTGACACTCTCCCTTCACATCTTGGAATACTCCGCATAACGTTGTTTCATAGCGGTTTTCTTCAAGGGACGCTTTTTTACATTTAAAATTGCATTTTTGCTAATAAAGAGATATTGTATTTGTTTGTCTTGTATGTTATATTTTGGTTTACAATGTATATTTTTTCCTTTTAAATCCTGAAGCTAACACAAATCACTTGTGATAGTCCCCCCAACCTGGCACAAAAGTGTTTTTCCTGCTAACAAACTGTAGGAGCTACTACTTCAGTGACATTTTTGGGATTTTAACTTTGTGAAATACTCTTTTTGTTGTTGTTGAACATGTGGTATGCAAATACAGGGGAAAAAAAGTGCTACGAAGCATTTTGTTGTGGTTCTTTTTAAGTATTAAAAACACATTTTGCTTTTCTAATAAACCCCATAACCAGACCTTTTAATGGTTTGATATAAATAGCAATTACACTCACTGAGATCCAACCACAACGAAAAAAAAAAAAAAACATTTAAAATCATTCAGAAGAGAAGTTCCCAACTTAATTGAGCTCTTCCTTTAAAGAGGAGGGGCTCATTGGGCAGCACCGTAGCAAACTGTCTTGTTTTTTAGAACAGTTTTCTTGAAGTGCTCAACGTGTTGGCGTAGTTGCCAACATTTAAAAATAAAAGAAAAGATTTTTTCCAAGAATTAGCTAGGGATCTGAGGGCTACCGCAGCCTACGCTGTCGAGAGTTTTATGTGTGAATGCTGGTGACATTTGCAACATTTTCTGGATGAATTGAGACCCTCAGTAAATTTTAGGTTTAGGTATATGGGTTGCTTGTCTCATAYATCGGGGTAGCATTTAGGGTTGTTCACGAGGAACATGCCAAATGCGGCACTTTGTGAACAAGCAGCAGAGAGGGATTGCCTGCCCCAGGAAGACTTTGCATAGCCCCCCATTCCTTCTTTTAGTTCTTCACAGCTCATTTAAATAATAATAACAACAACACGCTCTGTTATTAGGAGGAGGGTTGGAGAGGGCCTGAGTGAGCTGTTACTGTGCTAGAGTGCGGTTGGCAGAATGGTAGCTGCATTCCTCTACTTTTTCTGGAGATACAGACACTATTATGTGTCAGCTCTGTTGTGGGATATGGTTGCTCAAGGCTTTTCCTCTGCATTTTCTCCTGCAGGGAGTGAGAGATTTATATGTGGATTATTTGCTTCTGTCTCACTTCTTTCCTTCCCAATGTTATACTACTTCCTTTTATCCAAACATCATCATCTTTTGTTTGGTCCTTTGGCTTGTGATACTTCTTTTTCCTTCTGTAAATTTTATCTCCAAATTGCTGTTCTTCTCACTTTCCAAATCGTTGGAGTGATGGAAAAGCCATCCTAACTGTCTTCTGCCATTTTACAATCGCGCAAGAGTGAGTAGTGTGACCATATATCCAGGGAGAAAATAGCTTTTGAGTGACCCTGGTACCCATCCCTCCCTCTGACTTGCATTTGCTCCTCTCTGTCCTCCAAGGAATCTGTGCACAAAAGTTGTTGGGGAAAGAGTGACAGCAGGGAAAGAAAGTGCCTTGGCTAGCCGGCTTCCTGTGTAGGCTCTTCTAGTGACTGGAGGTCAAGTTGCATTACAAAAAAAAAAAAAAAAAAAAAAAGCCACAAAAAAACAAACCAAGCAAGCCCCCAAATCCTGGCAAGACTTGGCAGTGTAATAGGAGGAATCATACAAGTAGTTATCTGTGGGTGATGGTGCCGTTTTTTCTTTTTTTAAAGGTTCCTCTAGTGCTGATTCTCTAAGTAATAGCAGACTTAGAGAAAAGAAGAGAAAAGGGGGACACAAAACCAAGCTGGAATGTAAATGTTGATGTGCACAGTTTCTTTACTTTTTACCTAGCATGGCAGCTGTAATTAAAAATCTCTCTTTATTTGCCCAAAAGATATTTGAAAAGTTTCAGTATGAAAATTGAAGTGTGGTATTGCTGTGTATGTGGAAAGTGTAGAAAAGACAGGAACTGAGGAGAGGAAACACTTTGCGTCTAATTGTCTATATTAAGTAGTGAATGTGATGTGCTAGATGTAAGTCTACGCAATTTTATAGTACCTGATATTTCATTTCATAGGTTTCTTTTCCTTTTAATTTTCCTCAGAAGATTGGGGTGTAGAGAGAAGCAAGCTGCCAGGGATGGCTGTTTGTTATTTCACCGTGTCCACCGTGTCGTATTTTCGTTGGGGGGGATGTAGCTTGTTAAGATGGTGAATGAAGCCTGTTTATCAAGTTAGTTAAGGTTCCATTGTTCTAGGAAAATACCTTAGGAATTCGAAGAAGAACAAAGGCCAGTTTCTTCTTGCATGGTAGTCTCCAAATTCTATTGCTGTGCCTCTAAGTCGACCTAGATGTTKATTTGCAACAATCTTGTTCCTTAAAAAAAAATCTCGAATTTACTTGTGATAGTTACTTGTCTTTTAGGTTTGAAAAAGCTGAGTCTGACTTACCCTGTTTGTTCCTTCTCTCTACTCCTGCTTTTTAACATTCAGTTTAATATTTTTCTTTGCTTGGGGTTGATGTCTTCCTTGAAAAGATGGAGGTGCTTTTTGTGAAAGGCTGCAGCTGGTCATGGCATTATAACAGAAGGTTCAAATAATTATGATTTCTGATGACATTTTTACTTCCTTGAAGTCCTTGAACTTGCATATGGTTGTCTGTCTTATTCAAACAAGTTGTCTCAGCCAGGATGCCAGGAATAGGTATAAATGTAGTTTTTCTCTCCAGAAGTGGGGTTATATATACTATAGTAGACCAAAAGAGACAATGAACATGGGKTTTTTTTATTGTTATTTTTTTTCCCCAAACGTTTATCTGATACTGAGCATTCAGTAGCATGTTTTGTCTGTCATTTTTAGATTAATGCTTGGGAATAAGCAGGGAGTAGTGTTTTAAATCGAGTTCACACTTTAGACGTTGATCAGAAGATCCAAGCAGGTGTTCCTCAAAAAGGTTGCTTTTTATTCTTCTTGGCTTTTGAGGATAGGGGCTGAAACAAAGAGCAAATTAGCAGGAGAAAGGTTGTAGCACATACTATAGGAAAATATGTGTTGAACTAAATGGCCGTGTGCCTTTTGTGTAGAAACCAAGCCAGAATTTCTTTGGGGAAAACTGAAGAAAACTAGAAAAACTAATTTGTTTACCTTTGCATTTTTCTGTAGGCTTTTGTTACATTCCTTGGGCACTCTTTTACCGAGTTTTGTGTTACTAAAAGATCTTACACCAAAGGGTGAGTCTAATGGTCCTCTGAAGCTGATTTAAGACTTGCTTCTGCTGAAAAGACCAGTCCCACCCTTTTATCAGCTCCCTGCTGCTTCCCTGGTGTCATAAGGTGAGTCGCATCAGCTCACTGATTTGTCTGAAAACTAACCCTGCCAAACAAAACCTGTGAATGGTTASCTTTCAGCCAGATCATTGAGCTGATCTGACTTGCAGCACAATCTTTCCAGCACTGAGGTAAGGCAAGGGAGAGTGTGGCGAGTTCAGCTGAGGGTGGGGGTCAGGGTAGGGCAGCCCCTTTTGGTGGTGGTACAGGCTTGTATCAGCTTAAACTCATCATGAGACTGTGTCTTGAGTGTAAAAGTACTCTGTAAATAATGACAGATATTTAATTTCTTAACGTTTCTCTGGAGCAGGGAATTATTGTTATCCCACTCTTAAAAAGGAAAGAAGCTGAGGCAGAGAGTAAAATACATATATATGTGTGTGTGTATTTTTTTTCTGCCAAGGTGATAATTAGACAGAATGTACTGATTGCAGTGGCCAAATAAGCCTTCAGTATCTTTGAAATACTAGATTTCAAGGGTGGGACTCATCTAACCATATGTATTATAGGCATTTATACCTGATCTTTTCATGTGGGCTTTTCTTCTCTTTGGTGTAAAGAAATAGTCATTTCTTGGTGTGAATCATCTCATCCTAAAGTAGACGTGTAACGCAGGTCTAATGAATCATGCTCCTAAAGTTACATGTTTTTCCCCTTGCTCTAGAGAAGGTCTAAGCCGATAAGCTCAGGTGTTGATGTCAAAGGGCAGGTGAAATTAATTCCTTCCACTATTTATAGTGTTTTCAAATCATACAGGCAAATGACTCCAGACTTCTGTTGGAGTTCTGGACTAACATTCCTCTCGTTATCTTGCTAACCCATTAGAGCATTTCCTGTTAAGCTTGATACATTTCTTTTTTGTTGTCCTTTTTTATAATACCTATTCAGAGTTTTTCCTGATGTTGCTTTTCTTTTGATATGTTAAATTTTTGCATGTAAGAACTGTCAGTGTTTCTTTTCAAGCATATTTGCAGACATGAGGCATACTGGCAAATTTGAAAATGCCAGGATGAATTTCCAGATCAGTTGACCTTAACGCTTAGGTACGCAATTTCCGTACAGAGATGCAAGCTTTTGATTTGGAAATAGGGCTGCAGTTTTGTCGCGTAGATGCTGCTTCACAGTCCATTGAAAACTCTTCACCCGTTGCTGGCACTTTGGCTGCGGTGAAGCGGGCACCTCTGGGAGGGAGCTGCCGTGGTGGTCCTCCTCGCCCGGCCGAGGCTGGTGCTCCCTGCGGCTCGGCAGCCCTCCCGCTGGTCGCTCCACTGGGTCTGTCTGTGGGACGTCACGCAGGGCAGCAAACCCGGGGGGCACCTCGGCAGGGCTGAGGGGCCGTGCTGGGCGTGGGGAGGAAGGAAGGGGCAGCCCAATCAAGGGATCTCTGCCACCGAGGGAGCTGGTGTCTGTGGGAGCAAACGAGGCATGTTCGAGGCGCCACGGGTGTATTCCAAAACCAAAGCGACGGAACCCGATGTAATGCCGGGGGATGAAATTGTTCAGAAGTACAAAAGAAAACGCAGGGGTGCCTATCCTGCAAAGAGCTCTTTTTGTCAAAGTAATTTTTTACAACACAGTTAAAGAGGAAAAAGTACATTTTGCAAAAGGGATTTACCTACGTGTCCTGCAAAATGGTTACTGTAATCCTTAATTATCTCTAGGGTCACTTAACCTTTCTTAGCAGAGTGTTTAAAATGCCCAAACTGAAGTATTATTGCTATTAATAATTTCGCTGACATCTTTGTGGCAGGGTGTCAGTGCTTTCCACTTTTTGGAGGCTGGCATAACTGGCATTTCTGTTTGCTCCCTTTTCAAGGGATCTTTCTCACAAACAGTGAGAATTTATTTGGCTTAAGCTTGGTTTTCTGAGCTCAGTATCCTCTGAAAAGTTGCTTGTTTTCAAAAAATTCTGAAGTGTCTTTTGTAGTTTTATAGTTTGTATATTTTTTATGGTTCTCTTTTATAGTTTGAAGTTCAACTACTGGCATGGTTTCTAGATGTACTTTTTTCCCCCCAGTGTGTACCAGAGAAGGAGGAGGAAGCATGGCTGAAACTGAGTGTTTTAACTTCTATAGCAAGTGAGGTGAGAATGAAATTGTCAGAAGGACAGAGACTAAGTTATTGAAGCACTTGACTGTTTAAAGTAGCTGGGGATGTACTATAAAAGGTGCGAGTCTAACAGTCAAATGTGTAAACAGCACCTTATTCCTTCCTTGTACCTGATTTCTCACCACTTGTTTTATATGATGAGAGCCTAAATCAGTGTGGGAGATATTGCAGCCGTTCTCAAAGTGTTAGTTTATGGTGCCTCCACCAGAAGAATAATCTATTACCATATAGGATAGCAGAGAGAAAAGCATTTGCAAGGAAGATTAATTGAAGTAATTCATCACTTTAAAATGAAGAAGGTTCATCAAACAAAAATAAAGGCTAAGTATTTTATGCGCCTCTATTGGAATTTGATAACCATTTGTTTTGCTAGAAAATGTATGTGGACTGGGCACCTAGTGCTTGTCTACACAAGGAAATTTAACGGTACAACTATGTGCTATAATTATATGCTATAATTATACCAATATAACTCCCTATGGAGATACTCTCACACCAGAATAAGCATTTTCATGGTTTATCTTACTCTGCTTCCAAAGCACGTAAGCCTAAGTGGGAAAGGGTACTCTTATACTGGAGTAAGTTTCCATACTGAGTTAGTTATATTGGTATAATTATGCATTTTTTTCCTTCAGTGTAGACAAGTCCCTAGTGCCTTTTCAGCTTTGAACTTTAGTTAAGAATTTCCTGCTTGTGATAAGTGTCTAAGCATTTTCACAGTATATTTTTATAATGGGACTTGGGTATTTAAACCAATTACTTAGGCCAATTAACAGCTTCTTGGGTTGTGGATAACAATAGGATATAAAAAGAGATCAAAATTCATGTTTCTAGCTGCTTGGATATATCTGCATTATTTTTTTCCCCTCTGTGGTTTTACAAGTACGCAGTGTACAACGCAACAGGTGGAATAGTCTGTGGCTGTCTAATGAATTCTGTTGGACACTTTTTGTTTCCTGTTTCTCATTATTCCTTGAGTTTTGTTGTGCTATGGCTCTAATTGCATGCATCTCTATGGATCACAGAAAGAAGCTTCCTTGATGAAGTTGAAAAAAACGCTTCCAAAAATGTTAATTGTTTGGAGAATTGCTGAAATTTATTGATCTTCACACAAGACGGGTAGGACCATAATTGACTTGCCAGGCACAAGTTGTACAAGGAGCAACTCAAATTGGATGCAGAAGGAGGCGAGGGTGCAGATGCTCTTCTGTTATGTGATGCAGTCAGAGGATGATGTTGTGTAGAAGATAGGTTTGGTAGGAGTGATCTCTCTTGCCTGGTTCAGTCAGAAGTGGGTACCTAGAGAGGGGTGTTTATATGGACAGTGCTTTGATGTTGGGCATCTCTGGTTCTCTTCTGCCCGTATCTCCTTGCTGCTTAGAATACAGCACGTCTCATCCTTACCTTCGCACTGCCCCAAAAGTAGGAATATGTAAACATTTCTTTACAGTATTTCAGCAGTTTCTGTAAATATCAACATAAATTCCTTAGAAACAGTTTTTCTTAGTGTCTTTTTTACTTTTTACGAAATGACTGGTTTGAAAACATACCTTTTTTTTGTCCTCTTAATTTTCTTTTATCGATATTTGTAGTATGTTTGTAATGTTATAATGTYCATGTTGTCTCGTTGTGCCAGAAATTGAGGATTATGACTTCAAATGAAAAGCAAATTGCAGAAACAGGAGAAGTCTTAAAATAAAATAGAGGTGATGTAATAACCTCCAAATCATAGAAGAGCAAGGCTGGAAGGGACATCAAGAGGTCATTTGATCCATCCCTCTGCTCTGAGGCAGGGTAAGACAGACCTAAACCATTCATGACAGATGTTGCTCTGTCCTGTAGTAGTAACAGACTGAGCAAAAAGGAGTTATTTATACATACGCTTCCCCCCCTGCCCTCAAAGCTTTGTGCAAGCTGAGCTTGGCATAGAATTGGTGTGAGAGGCTATGTGGATTCATACAGGATTATTTCAAATATCTGWGTTGTTTCTTGTTTTTTGAAACTTAATGCTTTCTGTCAAAATAGTCTAATGATGTTTGTGTAGTTTTGAGTGTAATGCTCATTTCTAATATTAACTGGTAGTCTGTTGTTCAGGTGTATTTCATCCTGAAATGATTCTTTTTCTGTGTTAGCTTTATAATCAGTGTCTCATCTTCTTGGGCATTGAGCAATTCTGTTTAAAAATGTGTGGCATTTCCTTTTCATCCTTGACAGTATTTCTGGTGTACAATCAGTTTCAGTTTTCCTTTTTTTGTTCACTTTCTTTTTCTGTATGAAAGAGCTAAGCAAAAAAAAAATTAGCGGTAGGAGTGTAAAGGGAAAAGGGGAAGAATGTATTCAAGAAATCATAGTACTTGGCAGAAGAGCTGGGTTTAGCTGAAATGCCAGGTTAGATATGAAGTGAATAATGTGGCTTTAAGAAAAGATCTTTTTTCTTTGAAGAATAAATAGAATGTAYGTTTCAGAATTTTATACATGGTATCTGCAGCTCTTTAATCCTAAATTGAAGTTTGCAAATGAGTGTTGGATGAATAACATCTTTCTAAATTGAACAATACCTAAAATTGGAATTGCAGATATCCTGTTGCTAAAATGAGTCTTTGGGCTTGTTTGCTCTATTTTGCCTTTTAGTTATATCAGCTGAGAAACATCTGTCTTTGCTGCTAAATGACCTTTTCTGACTAGGCCAAGTGATTTTGACAGAATGAACTGTCTTCAGCCCTCATCAGCTGCAGGAGGAGGCTGCTGTAAGTTGCAGCCTTGGAGAAGGGAGAAAGATTAGATGGAAATATACTCAAATTGCTGTTGCCCTCAGAAATAGCTTACTCAGACGTACAGGAAAGATTCCCCATACCTGTACTGCTTCGCTGTTTATGAAGGCAGTAATTTCCTTCTCTTTCTTCCTATTTAATTTGATTGTTAATTTTAATTCTGTTCTAGATTTGGTAATTTTAGGAAGTTGGGAATACTGTATTTTGRGTTGTGCCCAAAGGGGGCTCATTAATCCTGAATATCCGCTCTAACAAATAAAGGAGTTTCTTCGAAGTGCTTTTAGGAAAGCAATGTTGGTGTTTTCACATGATGGCTGATCTGGGCTCTCGTAAGGACTGGGAAATAAGAGGTGGGCATAGAAGTGGAAAGAAGCCAAGAGTTTTCAGGCAGACAGAATTTGAAAATAATGGTTTCTGCTGTGGGAGAGGGGAGGAAATTCTATGAATATGGCATAGTCAGGTTTCCTGTTAAATGATGTTTTTTGGATGAGAAATACCGAAGAAGCGGATCAGCTTTCCTGCTTTCATATTTCTCAGACCAGATAATGTCTCACATGTTGATTTTTAATTTAATTTTAAATGGTGTGATATTAAAAGAAAATTATGATTGTATATTGAAAACACATGCCTTCTTTGTATAGAAACTGAAAGTTCTGGATTGTAGCTATACTAAAACCATGCACTTAATTCTGAACATCCAGGATAATTTATTGCATATAATTCCTACCTGTGATCAGTCCTACTTCCCTATTTCTGTACTTATCCAYGTGCATTTTCTTTGTGCTGAGATGCTCTAGGATGTTTCATGGTCTTGCCAGTGTTTGTGGAAGAATTTGTCCCTTTTGGAGTGATTGCGAAAAGAGCAACTTTTGCCTGTTTTGAGTGAGAAGTAGGTGAAGGCACTAGGGTTAAACCAGAATTTGACCTGGGTTAAACCCAGGTCAGATTTTTTTTTTCCCTGAGTAAGCCATAGGGAACTTTGTATTAGTGTCCAGATATGTTTTTRGAGGCCTATTCTGTAGAGTTCTTTGGGAGTCATTCCCAAATCTTCGCAAATTTTTAAGTTTGTTTAAAACCTGTGGGTATTAGAGCTGAAAAACTTTTTAAATCAGTGGAGCTTTTAATTTTTTTGCTACCATTTTTTATTTTGCTTACAAAATATGTCTGTATAAATACATATGTGTTGATCTAAAAAGCAGGTTTTTTTTTTCTTGTAGAACTTAAAGTTTAAAGCTGAACAGATCCCTTAATACTTTGAGTTTTTGACTTGCTATGTGTGTCTCTTAGTATGGCTGCTACATGTTAAGTACACTAATAGTTCTGTTTGGAATTACCCTGTTGCAGGCTGTTCCCGCCACCACCACCTTTAAAGGGAAATTTACAACTCCTGTAATATTTGTCCTTTTAATTCTAAAATCCAAATGCAGCATAATCCCAGGAGTGTTGTTTTGCTGTTGCAATGTAATCTTTTTCAGATGATACGTGATTTAGTTGGAAACAAATTAGCAGCTATGCATACCTAAAGAAAGCAATTTAATAAACAAGATTTTTGTAAGACCTAATCAGAATTATAAAATGATACTTGGGAATCAGTTACATTATACAAAAGAGCTGGTGTGAAGGTAGGCATGCGTGTGAATTCATGGTTTCCAATCAAATTGTTCTCTCAAGTAATACAGGGGCATTGACCTTCAGTCTACTGTTTCTTCTAATTTATTACTTAACTATTAAATGTTTTCAATCAATAATGAAAATTTCCACTCATAACTATAGTTTGTTCTGGTGATTGATTTAAATTTTTAAAAAAATAAGTTAAAATTGAGTTAAATTTTTGTTTTAACTACTGAAAAAAGCTATTTTCTAATTCTTTAAATCACCTGCTGCTGGTTAATTTTTGTTCGTTTTGCTCCTTCCCAGAAAGTTAGTTCCATGCTCCTGACAGTGTCTGTGTTGATGAGGAAGTTTATTATAAATGCAAAATTATCACAGGCAGGTACTTACCAAAATGCTGTTGCTCCAGCTCCACAATACAGGTGTCTTGTCCCAGATTCATTATCTGTATCTAGTTGACTCTTGGACGGGGCTGACGCTGCTGGTATGTCTCTAACTGGGACAGTGAAATTTTATGATGTTCAACCAACATGATACAGAGACTGTTATGGAACGATGGTAAAAAAAATGAACCGGTTAGTTTGCAGGTAACTATTAATATTTTGCACTATTTACAACCAAGGTTTTTCAGCCTCTACAGGAAACAGTTTTATCATAGAAAATACGTTACAAGAGAAACAGTTTCTTGGCAGTTGAAGAAGTGACAGGGCTTCTGTTACAGAGCTGAGTTTGCCTTCCAATTATCCTGATCCTAAATATAGCCTTTAGGAATTTTGCATATATTGGCTCTAGCTAGGGGCTTTCCCTTGTTTTCTTATTTAGTTAAGACCATTTATTACATAATAATAATAATAATAATAATAATAATAATAATAATAATAATAAAAAAATGTTAGGGTTGAAAAGAGAAAATGCTAGATGAATGAGTAAGCTACCTGCTATGAGGGTAGAAACTGACAAACACAGAAAGTCAGTGCTTTACACTTCTTTTTAATGTCCCAGTTTGCTATCACTTGGTGTGAGTAGGGTGACTGATTTTTCTCCTTTTTCTGAGCTTCTTTTGTTCCTGGTGTGGCAGAGGAATATAATTCTTAAAACTTTTTGGCAACTGTTTCTCAGTGTGGACAGAACTTTTTGAACTTCCTTTAGTTGCAATCTCATGTTATAGCTATGAAAAAGGAAAACAACCAACTGCTTTTGTTTGCCTGATGGAGTTTTCCATTCTGTTATCCTTTTATGCCTCTTTATCCCAGTAGCCTATCTATTTAGTAAGTGGTGTAGGTTTTTTTTTTTTTTATCCCTGATTTTATTCATCATGAATTCAGAGACCTGCAAAAAGGGAAGAAAACTGTATTAGAGTCTTCATGCCAAAGCAACTTAGGCTGTGTGCCTGGAAGAGAGTGGCAGGGCACTTTGCAGACAGGGGTGGAAGATAATCTTTGAGAGCAGTCAGGGATGAGAGTAAGAGCTGAGGGGGGATGGGAATGGAAGAGGGGCTGTGTTTTCTAGAGTATCCACTAGATTCTGGTGTTATCTGGACTCTGATTTATTCTGGTGAAGTCTGTTACAAATGCCAGCAGTAGGTATAATTCAGTTTTTGAAGAGTTGTCATTTGCTTTTTTTGTAATAATGTAATTTCAGAGCATGGGCTAGAAATTTTAAATATGGTTCAATGTTTCATTCAGGAGTACTTGATGAAATCTAGTGCAGAAGGTTGAATTTGACAAGTTGAGGGGCTTATTTTTGGACTTACCTTAGAAATAGGTTAGCTTCTCAAAGGCATTAATACTGTTCCAGGTGATCTAGCAGAAACTTAAGGTGTGTGGTGGGTTGGTTTGTTTGTTTGTTTTTTAAAAAAGATGTTTCCAGACACCTTTTTCCTTTTGAAGGTAGGTTTCTGGAAGTTTAAAGTACCTTGTTACAGCCTACAATGTGATTTCTCCTTTTTAAAACCTYCTAGAGATTTTTTCTCTCCCTTAGCCTACCTGTTTCTGACTCCTAGTCCTGTTTCTTGTTGATAATAACTGACATCAGTCTCCCCAAAGTCTTCATGTCTTGTTCCCTGTTAAAAGTGCATATAATACTTGTTATTATGAGAGTGAAAACCCAGTCACAGAAAGGTGAAGTGTTGTGCTCATGTTTGCATAGCGGGTCAGCTGCTGAGCCAGGAATAGAAGCCCTGTCTTATGACTTGGTGCCCTAACCGCTGGCCTGCGCCGCCTCTCTGGAGCACTGGTCTCTTCCAAGAATGTAGTAGCGATGGGGTATAGAGGTAGCTACAGCAAGTGTAGGAGCTATGCTTCCAACTCTGGCAGGGCTTTGAGGCTTATACATAGCTTAAAAAACTGGGGGAGAAAAAAAGCTTTCTAAAGGAGCTCCTAGGTAATTTCTTTAAAGTTATGGTTTGCTTTGCTCTGTTTAAAAACAAAAAAAAAAATCTAGTTGAAAAAAAAAATCTAATTGAAAAATAGCTTTCCAGAAGGTTATGGATGTGGAAAAAAAGTTCTACGTGTTTGAAAGTCAAACTCTGCTCTACAAATAACCTTAAGAGTGGCCTGTGATTAAATCTTTTGTATATTCAACAACAAACTCATTTTATGCAACCGCAACTATGATAAAATTGAATTAAATGGACCTGCCTCTAAGAAAAGAGACTGAATAGCTGAGTAGTGCATTATTCAATGAATGGAAAACGGGGAGGCTGGCTGAAATGGCTGGGAAATGGTTTTAACATTCTATCGGGCTAAAGAGCAATTCTGTGAAATCACTGTATTTGTTTCCCCCCTACCTCCCCGCCCTCAATTTTTAAATAGCAGTGCTCTTCATACTGTCAGAATTCAGTGTTGTGACACCCCTACTCAAAAGTTATGACAGCAGTGTAATGACAGCTACTGCCTCTTGAGAATCAATCAGGCAATTAATTTTGTAAATGAAATGCTGATTATACAAAGCTTCACATGAGAGGCCCAGTGATTAAAATCAATTTAACAAATTGTTTCAGGTGGGACTTGATTAATAATTTGCCATAAATGCTGAAGATATATGACCAGCATACCTTTTTGTGTGTGTGTTAATATAGAACTATATATAACGCTTGGAGTGGAAAAAATCTGCAGCTAACTGTATGTACTTCTGGCCTGTGACCTAGTTGTGATTCGTTATACCTTTTTGTGGGTACCCTGTTCTCCCCAGTGTCCATAATGTCACTTTGTCAGCTAGTGGTCTCTCCAGCAATTAAATACATCTAACCTTTAATTTTATTTTTGCTAATAAAGCCAAGTAACTGAGAAAGTATATTCAAATCCACTTGAATATTTATTAGGTTTGGGAAGATTTTTCTTTAAAATTTTTAAAATTTGAAGTGGATGTGGGATTTCTTTCATTTATTCCCCCCCTCCTGCTGTCACTTACTGGTTTTCAGAACTTTCTGCATTTTCCCCTCCTACTCCAGTACTTCTCTGCAGGGAGCCTTCCTGCAGAGCTCCCCTCGTTCCATTCGAGGCTGCTCTCTGCTACTTGCCTGACGGACACTATTTTTAGTACATCCTTTTCTGTCCATCTAACCCTGTGTTTGTGTTAAGAGATGTACGAAGTAGGTAAGGGAATTTTTTTCAAGTTCCAGATGGCAGCCATGCACAGTGAGTGAAGGTGTTTACTTGTCTAGGAAGCTGAGAACCTCATTGCCAGACAAAATAGAAGTAACTGGTATTCTGGGTGGGGCTTTTCTTTTTTGACTTACAGTTTTCTGAGTTTGTGAATGGATTTTCTCTTCCTTGTTGAGCCGTAGCATTGGCTACTGAGGAGGCCTTAGGGCTGTGAGACATCCTTTGGTGAACCTAGCCTGACAAGTTTAAGGTACTATTTTCCCTCGCTATCTGCCTTGCTCCCCTGCTGCAGGTTACTATTTTGGTAGCAGAAATGGCAGACTTAGAACTGTGCCCATGTCTCGCATGCTCCAGTGCCAAAGCTGTTGTATTGGTGCAAAACCACCCTGCACTGTGAGTTTTAAGTTCAGACGCTGGACTGTGAACGGAAGTAGCTAAAGCATGGTCACGATCTGGCAGCAAGTAGGGAAAGCAGCTGGAATCGATGACATATTGTATGGTTGCAGATAGGTTTGCTAGAAGACATCTGTAAGAGCCCTTAAATTCTGCTGCACTAGAAATTACTGCTAACTTGCTGGGGAGCACTTTTGCCAGGAGACTAAGGCATCTGCATGCCTAAGGGAAGGTGTCTCCTCTGTACAGAGCATCCAAGTTGGAGAAAAATGAAGACAGGAAGATAATTCCCAAGTCCTCCTGGAAGAAGTTTGGAATTAGGAAAGTGGGTTACAGAAGAAGGCTGAGGGTTTGAGTGTGATGGGGACGGATGACACACCGTCAATTGACTCCAGAGCAATCAGGGTGTTACCTATATGTCAGTAGTTGGCAGTGACAAAGGCAATTTGAAAGGCAACAGTTCTGAGCTGTATAGCCATGTGAACTTGTCAGCGACATAGGATTATTTTGGCCATCAGGTGTGATAAATGCGTATAATTGCTTTTTGWTGTTGTCTTAACCTTTGCATGCACTCATAGTGGCAATACGGAGAAGGTAGTTGTGTAGCTCATTAAAAATAGGTTTCTTTTTTTTGCTATGTTTATTATGATTTGTTCTTTCAGTAGTCATTTAGGTTTAGCTATCTACAAAATAATGACTAGAGTGTGGCTGAATTGCTGACCTTCTAGTTTTCAGGTTGTGCTAAAGAGGACCCAGAAGAAAACTGGAAAACAATAAATGTCCTTCTCCCTCACCTCCCAGAGACACTTGCTTGTATAATTATTTGTAAATGTTCTAGTGGAGAAGTAGTTGATTTTTGGTTGGACATAGCTTTGACTTTCTCCCCCTTTTTAATTACGTACGTTCTGTTTTGAGTGGGAAATTATCTTTCCAGTGTCTCCCTGCAGCTGAATCAGACAGTATGCAGAGCCTTTAAGACAAGGAAAATTGATATTATTGTTAAATCTCTGCTAGTATATGCGTCTTCATTCACTGGATTTTCCTTCATCATAGGCTTACGTTGTACTTGGCTCTTTGTTTTTGCTTATTTCTTGTTGTATTTGTGCAACTGACTTGGTTTTTTTTAAGTTTTAGTAAAGCACAGACAGTAGACATCCTATTTCAAAAAAGTAGGAAGCATGTTTGCCAGTCACCTCTCAGATTTTAACATTAATGTCAGATTTTAATGCCGTACATTAATACTTTTATAATAGTTGTTTGCGTCTTTCTTAAATGGATATTTAAAACACACATAACGACAGTTGTGTTTTGATACTCACTCTTTTGTCGTGTAAAAACGTTGGCTGAGGAGTCCTTGTACATGTTCATACAAATGATGGCATTATCTAGGAATGGATTATCTTTTCCCCAGTTGCGTCCTCATGCCAGCTGTGTCATTGTATTATAGTGAATACTTGTGATTATCTCTAGCGATAAATTTGTAACTTGGTGCCTGACCTAGAGCTGAGAGCTCCATGCCCATCTTTCTTGGAATGTCGGTAGCTGATTGTCAGCTGTCTTTATTATGAGGTTTCAAGGCTTTGGTATTAATAAAGAGGCTTTTTTTTTTTTTTTTTTTTAATACGGAGACAGAAGCTTTGGCTGCAGATCAATGAATAAACAAAGAGTTATTGTATTCAGTAGCTCTAGGAGTTTGAGGGCAAGCCTACTTGAGAGTGTTGAGTTCATGTTGTTTTGTTATAGACGCAAATGATGTAGCATTAGTTGTTGGGATGTGCTGTGGCTTATAGTCCCTTTAAATTGCAGCATTTACTGTTGTCAGCCAAACCAATGTTTCTTTCAATTTTTTTGTTTAAACAAACAAAAAAGCACACTTTCACTTGGAGAGTAGTTATATCTCATGTGAATACTCTTGTCTTCTAGTGAATTGCTCTGTCTGCCTTGTATAAGAGCTCTGTCGTTACATCTGAATCCCACTGTGACCTTTGTAATGTGTCTCCCACTCCTCCCTGCCTCGGGACTTTGGTGGGGTTCTTTGTGGCATCTTTTAACGGTCTAAGTTACATTTTGGGACTGTGACCAGTGTTGTTCATATTCATAAATGTCTTTCAAATAAAGATTTTGGTGTTAGAAGTGAAACACACATTGATAACTTAACAGTGTAGATATAATGCATATGTAACATCAGTAATGTCCCAAAAGGAGGAGCTGATACATCTGGTCAGACTGCTGCTCAAGTTATTGTAGTGTGCCCCCTGCCTCAGATCTGATGGAGACGAGATATCTGGGAAAACACTGGTTAAATGATGAGTTAAAAAACTGGTTAAAAAAATGGTAGGTTTTTTTCTCTCACTTTAGAAAAGGTAAAATTGAATCTCCAGGTACTTTTGGGTGAGGTGATTTATTTGATTGTTTTGGCTGGAGAAGAGCAGAAATCGTGGTGATACTGAGTTTGTAAGTGGGTGTAGAATATTAATTTTTCCACTTCTGCTTATAGCAGGGATGCTGAGTTTATGCATTCTTCTACACAAAATATTGAAAAAAAGAGCAGGTAACAGAAGAAGGTTGTCAGTTACTATTTGTAGGCAGTGTAGGCTTTTCTGCGTCCTACCTTAATGGTTGGGCTGTCAATCTAAAGACTGGGAATGAAACCTTGCCCCTGTTGAAATCATTAGCAAACCTTCCGGTGGGTGTTTTAATGCACTCACAGGGTACATAATAGGCAAGGACTGCTATGAAATGCTCTGTTCTTACAAAGCCTGATAGTACATGTGCAAATGAATCCGATACTGACACAAGATAGGCACTATAATAAAGGGGTTATAAATTATAATATTACCGTGGACTGAAGCAAAGAACAAGACCGAGGTATTTTGAGGAACTGCAGATCTGCAAAGTTTAAATGAAATGCAGCAAGTTGAAGAGGAGGTGCAGAATCAGAAGCAAAAGGCCGAATCCATTCAGGCTTGCCTGGCAGAATATAGCAGTAAAAATAGCATGAGCAAACACTAGCTAAATTGGTAAAAAGGTAATGTGTATATTGGGAGTAAAATAGCACTAGAGAAAAATTGGACCCTTCTGTAAAGGAAGGTAAAGGAAATAAATGGRTATTGATGACTGCAATGAAACTAAAATAAAAAAAAAGTAATTAAAACTTTGTAGTACAGCATGTAATAGAATTAAGTAGAGGCATGGAAGATGCCATCATCCATTCATAGTCATACATGGCCCAATGGGTTTTAGAAATGTGATGCAGCTACAGTGATGCTGTCATTTTCGATAAAGTGTTAGGGAGCAGGTGTGGAGGGGTTGGTTGTTGATCCCTACAACATGAAGAGGTTGATACTTGTCGTAATCATCCTGTCACCCAAAACTTCTCTTTGAAAACTATTGGAACCGATGTTAAAGAAAATATTTGAACTTATCTGAAGGTTCCTTTAACATTTACTAAGATTATAATACGTATTTCTCAACCAACAACTCCTTCTAAATAACTTTTCCAAACATTGTGGATGAAAGAAACTCTTGCTATAAAAATGAAACTTTAAGTTTAAAAGAATGCTAAAGCTGTGCATGCATTGAAGTTGGAAAAAATTATAATTAAATTTTTACCTCCACTGTATGGGACACAGTACTGAGTGAGCAGCTGGTTTTTCTCTCTGTTAAGTGTATGGCTCCAGGTCTTTCTCACTGTACACTGTTCTGAAGACAAAATTTATTCTTTTGTTAGAGAGTTTTCTGTGGTATTGATCACGGTCATATTAAATTCTAAAACCACCTCTCTGGTGAAGAAATGATGATTTTTTTTTTTCTTTTCATTTTTACACTTGGGAAACTGAGGCATTGCTGTAGGAAGTTTGAGTGGCCTGTTTATAATAGCTGTAGGTTAAATTTTCTGGAACATACAGCTTCTGAAAACACCTTCAAAGCACATCTCATCAAATTCGAAAGTAGTTGCAGTTGTAGATAGGCAGCATTTTCTGCAGTTTAAATCCCATGATTTCAAGTCAGGAAGTGAGGGATGCATTAAATTAGTCAATTTTGAAAATGTTTTGTTGTAGTGAAAAACTGTGGCAGATGCAGGGGTAGACTCGAGCTCTGCCCGACCAGCATACAGCTGCCTTAATGGTAAGACCTGCTTCGTTCACTACCCGTACGATAAGTGAAGCATTCGGTCCTATAGGACACAACAGCCCCTTCACTGCGCCGCTGTCAGCTGGTCCCTAGAGTAGGCACATCCACTGCCTGTGAGGACAGAAGTGTGACCGTCTATTTGAAGACTGATACAGTTATATCTGTGAAGGAGACACGTTTAGTGCTACAAGGGCAAACTTAATTCGAACAGCTCTTAACTTCTGCAATGGTAATGTTTCTCAAACGTGGGGAAGAGCTAGCTATTTGGTTTTGTTTTGCCTTGCAGAAATATGTTGACAGCCACTGAGTCACTCGGTAGGTGTCTTCACCTTTAGCTGCACTGCACGGACGATTGGGATCTAATCTGAAGGGAGTCAGGAATAGCAGTGGTGAGTTGCCACCCTCTGTAGGGACCGGCCAGTGTATGGGATGTCTGTCTTCTCCAGTCGTAAAGATGATCAGAGTACTCTTCTGTACTGTTTGTTCTTTCCCCGAGACCTTGGAGGGAGGAGGGAACAGGCAGCACTGACAGCTAGGGTAGGTCTCTCTGGGTTGTCCCAGTAATTTGCCTGGGGATATTTACCTCTCTCTCAGTCTAGCCCTCTCATGTTCATTATCTCCAATCCTTGATGCCTCAATCGCAGTGTCCACAGTAAATTCTGAGTACGCCCAGGTCCCTTGTTACCCATACCCCGTGACCACAGCCCCCTCGGTTTCAGCATTGTGTGGGTCGCCTGCAGACTGGAGTTACAGCAGTATCTCAGGCTCTTTATCCCTCCACCTTTCTGGAGTGTCACCTGAGAGAAAGAGCAGCAGCTCTCCTGGAGAGGACAAGGAGAAGCAAAGAGGCAGCGGGCTGGTGAGAAGAGGGGAAGGAAGGATGAAGTGGCCATGAGGCTCACTCTCCTAACACAGGCACAAAAAACCTCCACCGCTTGGAGGTCACTAGTCCAGGGGACAGAGACTCTTCGGCCTGTATCCATGTCGCCTCCTGACCTTGTTTCCTCCTCTTCCCTTCAACTCCTCCTGCCTCACTTCTGTCTCCGCTGCTTTTTTTAACCCATTGTCCCTCTTTCTTTGGCAAATTCGAGGCCGCCTCCATACGCCTTTTAAGTCCTCTGATGAAGTCTCGCTGTGCCGCTCATGCGCTCCTGTTTCTTCCTCCCGTGCTCCTCACCCTCTGGTGACATTCAGGTGCTCCCCTCGACAGGGGTGCACGCCTCGCCTTTCCCAAACGTCCAATGTCACCCTGGCAAATTAAAATACTCTGCCCCAAAGCATGGTGTTCAAGAGGTATTTTTAAGTGTTTTATGTAAGAACATAAACGATGTATTTTTCTGTGACCTCATTCTAAGACATAGCTGAACTGTTTCTGCTGAATTTTCCAGAGAATTTCAGCCTCAGGCATACATATGGCCTGGAAAATTTCAGCCTAAATGTTTGAAGTTTGGCAAAGTTTATATGCACCTGAAAGTAGTCTTAATAATGGAAAGTGTCAGACTGTTTTAGCTGTGTAGCTATCTGCATTGTTTATAATTATATTTAAGTATTGGATGTGAAACAGAAAATATTATACTCGAAATTAATTAAAATTTAGTTTGAGTAAATGTTGTTACTGGAGTTGAGACCTGGAAATAATACCCTGAAACAGAACATGGTGGCAATGAACAGTGCTGTTGGGCTTCATGATAATCTCGTGAGGGAAACTCAAGACTTGCTTTGAACAAGGATTTACATTTGAGAAGATGAATATGACAGGTGATGCACAAAATGAACATTAAAGAAGTAAAAATAGATAATGTATCTTGGTCTATAGGAGGAAATTTAAGTTGTCCCCTGGGACCCTGTAAGAAGGAATCTCTAGTTCATCTGCTGAACCTTTGTGTTTGCATTGTTTTTAGTTAAAAGTGTGGTGAGAGTGCATGATGGCCTAAAAAAAAAAAATAAATATGAGGATGTTGTTACGGGTCAGGTGGCCTGAAGTGGTTGGGGAACCATTGATTTTGAAAGGTATGAAATATAAATAGTAAATTACCCAGGGATATTTAGTGGTGAAAAATAGAAACTTCTAATCTAGCCACAAAGAAGCCAAATAATAAAGGGAAAATTGCTGAGTAATACCCAAAATTAGAAGCGAATGTGTAATTCGTTATGGTGGCAAAAAAGGGCAGTACTCTTCTGAAGTGAATGGAGGTGTCGTGTGAGGAGGAGGAGGTTATCATTTCCACCTCCTCAGGTGTAGTGTGTCCACATTTGGAATGCTTTATTTGGCTTGGGTGATATTCCTGGCAAATGGGTATTGGTAAGGGTGGGGAGAGCCAGTGAAAAAAGTGAGAAGGTTGGAGTTTTTTACTTGCAGGAAGGAAAGAGTAAGAACAACATCCAATCGTTCGTTAAGCAGTGACTACTTGGGAGAGCACATACTTTGTGTGTATAGGGAAAAAAAGCCATAGTGTGTTAGTAGTACAGACAGCAATAATGAGAAGAAACAGGGATGGGGGAAATGTAATTTATTGTCATAATAACTATTACATCAGAATATAATAGCCAAAAAGGACTTGTAGAAGCTGTGTTACATAGGAGGCTTTAAAATGAAACTGGTCAACAGTGCACTGTAGGAAAACATGTACAAAATGTGTTACTGGAGGGAATCCTGCTCCTGGCAGGGTGAGTTAATAGGTCTTTTTCCCTGGGAGGAGGAGGCGGGGGGGATATGTCTCTTTCGTGAAGATGAGATTGTGATAGGCTTTTTAAAAGCTTTTTTTCCCCCCTTTCTTCCGTGAATATAACCGGCACTCAGGAATTAAAAAATGTATGTCATATTAACAATACAGTGCTGTGCTTGACAAAGTAAGATATTTTTTCTGGTTCAGTTAGTCCTCAGTAATAAAACATGAGAGTAATACCCACAATGGTTGACACCCATCCTGAAACTGTTACGGTGCTTGGTAAGTGCTGCCAAAAAGTCTAAAAATAAAACTTCCCACCCTTGCCTCCCCTCCCCCTCCATCAGTGATTGTAGTTTGGATTTTCTAAGGTCTATTAAGGAGGCAAATAAACTTTCATGTAAAATGTGGGTTTTGACTTACCTTTTGATCTGGAAACTTATTAATGCACACGATAGCAATATGAAAATGCTGAAATATAGCATTCTGTATGTGTTGCACTTCTTGGAAACTTTATTTTCTTTCCACTTTCCCTTTTTTCAAGGTAAGAAAACAGACGTTTTCTCAAGGTTAAATAGCTTGTCCACTACTTGTGTCTCTCTTGATAGACATGGTTTTATTTATGTTTAAACATTAAAGTCAGTGATGCTAATCACTTTAAAACAGTGTACTTAATTATTTCTTAAGCTGAAATTTATTGGACAGTTTTTCTATAGGTAAGAGACAACCTTTAGTTTGAGTGCAAAAATATTATTTTTTTTTTTTTTTTTAAATGCAATGGAAGTCCCAAACTCACCATTCAAAAACTCATCTGATTAATATGAGAACCAGAGTGTGGTACTTTGCCTGTTTGTATGTCAAGCCAATATTTGATGTATAAAGCATTGAGAAAACATGTATAGTTTGCCCGCGGTAAGCATGACTATTCTGACATTTTTCTTTCTGTATCTTGAAGTATTTCTTTGCTTGTGTTTAACAACAGGGCAGTCCAATGGATCCAATGGTCATGAAGAGACCTCAGTTGTACGGCATGGGCAATAACCCTCACTCTCAGGCGCAGCAGAGCAGCCCCTACCCCGGGCAGTCCTACGGCCCTCCCGGCCCCCAGCGCTATCCCGTGGGAATGCAGGGCCGAGCCCCAGCAGCCATGGCAGGAATGCAGTATCCACAGCAACAGGTTTGTGGAGGGTTTTTCTGTGTTGGTTTGGTTTCCCTCCTCTCCTTCTCTTCCCTTCTGACACTGTGGTGCACAGAGGGTGCAAGAAAAAGAATTCAGAAATAAGTATTTCTTGTGCAGAAGGAGGGTGAAGGACTGTTTTAAAAGTAAATAAATTACGTTGACAGCGTGAATATTTTCTGAAACCCCATACAGTCAAAAAAAAGTTTACTTTGTTGCTAGTATCTTTTTGGAGAGAGAAGTATGTCAAACACCATCAGTTTTCTTTTTCTTTCCAGTTGACATCATTGTATATTTTTTGTATATTTTTTGTTTTGTTTTGTTTTTTTTTTTTTTAAATTCTCTTTCTCTTTGGCTTAGATACATGTAAATGTAAGATGAAAACCTAGAGCTGACATCAGTGCAGCAAGACTAGTGTTGTCCAGTGCATACAAAAGTGTTATATATTTACATCGGCTGTTTGTTGTTGTGGGGTGGTTTTTTTGTTTGGTTTTTTTTCTCTCCTCCTTTTGGTGGGAGCCTGTAGCTTTTGCTATTTTTTTCCCTTTACCAACTCTTTAAAGTCAGGACTATGTTTTTTTTTTATATCAGAGGACATAGAAATGTAAGAATCTCCATTTATCTGCTTGGATTTCACTGTTGATGGTGACCTCTTCTACCTTTTTCCTATCTTCATACCATGTACTAAGGAAGATGCAGTAGTTTTCTAGAGGCGGGATAAAGCAAGGTTATCCAGAAGTTATGTTTTGCTGATTTTTTTTTTTTTTAATTAGGATTAGGATTGTGAGTGTATGCAATGGGAGCTCTATATCTTGTTGTGAGCACAAAAAACTATTATCTTGATCATTAATGGGAAGGAACATTTGTTTTGTGCAACTGACTAGTTGCATATCAGCTTCTTTTTATGTCATTTATTGTTAAATATAGAGAAGAAAATAAAATTTTGGACTCCCGGCAGATAAGTGCCCGGTTAATTCTAGTTGTCACCCATTCACCAGGACAGGATGTTCATCAGGTGGTTAATGAAGTAACAGTTTCAAATATGCTAGTTGGGTGAATAGTACCTTTATCACCAGCTTTTTTTTTTTATTCTTTTCTGTTGTTAAATAGATATTTAGTTGCAAGGAAGAGATAGATTAGTTTAGAAATATCAACCAATATGTTTGGTCACTAGCTTCAGACAGCAGAGCGTTTTGTCAGTTGTAAAAGGAGGAGAAATTGGAAAAAGGAGGCTTTATTTTTCTCTGTGTGTCTGTAGCCAAAATGAAGTTATTAAAGCATATTTTTAATTTTAAAATGAGTTATTCTGCGTTATGTGGAGATGAGTGTTGAATTTTCACTTCATTTGCTAATTGCTTGGTAATTGTAAATTACCCGTCAGCAGGCAGTGACCTGGCACAGCGATTGGCTGCTGGCCCTATCCATCTTCTCACAGCATTAATGTAATTGGCTGAGCAGCAGCAGCACAGTTCTGAGCACTAATGCTCTTCGGGGGAAAAGTGAGAGGATAATTATGACATTGAATTTTTATTGAACGGACATCACCACCTAGGCATGATTTTGTTTTGGACAGCCTCCAAAGCTTCGTGTGTTTGGTTTGTGAACCTCTAATGATCTGAATCCAGTTCTTTTCATATTGCTCATATATTACGACCTTTCTACAAAGGATTAAAATGCAAGAATGCAGGTTTGTAAATTGAATTGCCAACTTACCAGCTGAGTGGTAAGTTGTCTTTGGCACAGGATGCCACAGTTTGATTCCTGGCTGGATTTTTGTTCCTGTGACATGAATATTAAATAAGGAGAGCCTAGCTATGCTTGTTAAAATTGGCTGTGTAGCATGTACCTACTTCTAGATATAATATATCTAAAATAAATAATATTGCCAGAAGTTTCAGAAGATGAATCTCAGCACTTTCTGGAAATTGGAGTCCTTTACAGTGTCACATTGAATTTATCAAATGTGCAAGGCACTTCCGAAGACTTGATCGGTTAAAAAATACTGGGCCTTAAACACATACAGTGCTCAGATTTAAGTATTGTGCGAACAGAGCTATGGGGGTAGATGGGCTATGAGGGTGGAAAACATCGATGGGGGAGGTTTTTCTTAYTTTAAGTTATAGTCTGCTGTTGCTCAAAGATAGCTGAGAGTGTCAGTTCTGTTTCCTTGGATGAAATGAGAAGGCTTTTTGTTAGGCTGTGAAGATTTTTGAATTTTGAAGAAGACCTTGAAATGTTAAGTCTGGCTCTTTGTCAGCGAGTGTTGTGGCTTGAGGTTAGAACTATGGGACTTGACAGATTTTAACTTGCAGGCTGTGCTGCAGGATGCTGCAAATGGAGAAATAAAGATGAAAAACAACACCCTAAAGATCCAGCTAAAATTAATGGCAATGGTAGAAATGAAGATAATTGCCTAGATGTAGGTAGCTGGTCTATGTCATGTTGCAGAGAATACTGTGTTCCAGCCTGCAGTCCAGAGGTGGAGGAGAGAGCTTGTGGCAAGGGAGGCCTCTGGCATAAGCAGTGAAAGAGCATGAAAAAGATGAAATGTTATCTGGTGCAGTCATTCTACATATCTGCAGCATGGGTGTCAAGCATAGCCTGCTAACCTGCTGAAAAAGTGCTATCTACGTAATGCCGCAGACATTCTCTTACAACTGCTGTTTGGTCTAGGCATGCTTGATAGCAAACAAGAAGGTGCAAATAAAACCCCAACTTTTCTTAACATTCTGTGTGGAAATTGCAGGATGTTGAAGAGAGTATGGAAAGTATGGGTTACATTCTGTGACATGGCTGCAAAGGATGCTGTGAAGAGAGAAATCAGGTCTCCTAAGCATTTGAGCTTGGAACTCATCTCTTAAGAGTTATCAATGGCGAGCCCCAGAACAAAACACTAAGCCTTATATAAGGGGCAAAATTTGAAATGCAAACAATCTTTTTGCATTACTCACTAATATAACTAAAGATAACGGGGTTGAGATACATACGTAGGCATGTAGGAAAGAGAGGTAAAATTGTGATGAAGCTAATGGTAACCTGAGGTTTTCTCTTTCTTCTCCAATGCTTGACAACTGCGATCCAGATTTATCATGTGAAGACGGGTGATAGCTTGTTGTGGCAAAATGCTAAGCAATTTGAAGAATGCTGCAGCATTTTGTCAAATTTTAAGGGCATGTCCGGTTAACTCAGTGTGAGTCGAATGAATATATAAAGCATTTGGACTGATTTGGGTAAAATTGTCTTAATGGGTTGGGAGATTAAAAATCAAATTGTTCTGCATCTGTATAAAAGGGGAAGTATAAGAAAGGAAGGTGTTACTAAAAGAGTCATATACTTAATTTATAGGATTGCAGACTTGACAGTTTATGTCTCTTTTGTCAGTAGGCGTAAATATGTATGGTGAATGAATTACTTACAAAGAGATTTTTATGTCATTAGGAAACTTTCGGGTTTTCATCTCTTACCTGTCCTCTTTCAGTGGAAGGGGAGGGAAAGGAGGCAAGGGAAAGCTGGGAGCAAGTTGACCTGTGCCTATGTTGTCAGTTTTCAACATGATTGAAACGCAAGTTGCAACAAGGCGAGTGTTTGCATCCCAAGGTTTTAAAATGCTGGTCTTGCATGTAACTCGTAGTACTGCTATCTCATCATCTCATGTGCTCTCTCTCCTGGTTTGCATGGGATGAATGCAATTTTAGGATCATTAGCACTCCTCACCCAGGACTTCAGGGAGATCTCAATATGTATGTAAAAACAGAAAGCAGAAAAACTTACTTTCAGGTTTAACTTTCAGTTTCTAATCTCCTAGATATTTCTTGGAATTACAAAGAGGTGATGTCAAAATTGAAAATCCTAATATGCAGGGATACTTAGCACCTGCAAACTTCAGGCTTGATTTTGCAGTATGTTTCACTATAGTGTGAGTAATAAGGTCTGATTATAAAGACAATAATTTCCTTTTCATTTAACTTCCCCCCCCCCCCGCCCCTTTTGGACCTCAAGCAAGCGATGATGCCCTAATCAGTTTTTGGCTTTGGTTCGATTGCCCTGTGAGAGTGTTTCTGTGCTTTAGTGCTGAGTGCTGTAGGAAAGCCTTCTGCTACTTTGTAAAAACATTTTTGCTAAAACTACAAATACCTCAGAGCACCTATTGAAATAAGGGTTTTCTTCTGCGGTTGTCTGATGGCATTGCTTTTTCATGTTAATAGCATGTAATACGTTATTTTGTGCTGAATTTCATTAAGCTTAAAAATCAGCTCCTTGAAATACCTACGTATAGGTTTTGGAAGTTTTCAGCAAAGTCTGAAGGCTTGGATTTATTAATATGTTTGAAAGAATTGAATGGTGTGATGTGCCTGTTTAATCAGATGATGATTGCCTAATTGATTTTTTTAGGATGCATTAAAATTCCTTGTGTACTTGGTGGACTGGAACAACAACTTATTGTGTAAATAGGATTGTGTTGCTGTAATGCATAGTAAATTCTTTATGAAAGATAGTTGTGTGGATATGTACAATAGCCTTTCCTAGTAGCTCTTTAAAATGGAGTATTTCAGTACTTTTTCGTTTCAGTACTGATTGTGCAGTTGTCTTAGTGCCTTGAGCCTGCTTGCAGTAAGTCAGTTACGGGGCTTGAGCCTCGGTCTATTCTTTTTCTCTTTTTTGCTATAGAAATACTGTAAGATGAAGGGGTGCTAATTGCTTGTCCCTTTAACATTTTTTCTATTCTTGATTTGCAGAATTCAAAAATAAATGTTGTCAGTGTCCTGGTAGTTTTAAGGGTGGAACTGTAAAAATTCAGAGAAATATTCTTTTCTTTTTTTGTGTGTGTGGTTTTTTTTGTTTGTTTGTTAATGTACAGAGTATTTTGAGGATTAAGGAAAATAAGCTCTTTTTTTTTTCTTTTTTTTTTTTTAAGTCTTATGTGGCAGGTTTCAACTTGGAGTAGCTTTTTTTTAAAGGGGCAGAGAAGTTGTAAAACCTCTGGGAATGTGCAGCAAGGATTTATTGTAATGGAAACTGCAAGTCAACCAGAACTGTAGCAGCACCAATGTGATTACCTCATTTAGGAAAGGGTTTACAGTGCTCGTATTGGGTAATGTCCCAGATTGGAAATGTCGAATTTACGCCAAGGAAATCAATTGGCTGCTGGCTTGGCAGGTAGAGTTTTAAAGCTAGCAAACACAAATGTGTTTACTACTGAGTTGTGCGTATGTTACTTTCTGAAATAATTTTAATTCTGAAAGATTGAAGTATGCCAAGAAAGTGAGGCTTACTGTTACGTTTTGCTCTGAACCATTAACTTAAAATGTGGTGCATACATATAGCGAATACTAGTCAAGTGATACGTTTGTTGTCTTCTGTGTGTATAATTGCCCTCACCAGCTAGAGAATATTGAATAGATTGCAGTTTTTTGTGCTCATAAGCAGCTTTTAGCACAGTTGATATTAGTATTGGTTAAGGGAGCAGACACAGAGAATAAGCAGGGTTTTCATTTCTTAACCTATTTATTTTCCAAGAACAGAGAATGAATCAATATGATTGAATCTCAAAAACAACCAGCAGAGGACAAAACATTGAGACGTGTTGTTTTTTCTTAAAGATTGATAGACGCATTTCATACATACACATAAAAAGGGAGTGTGAACCTTTGATCAGCGTGTGCTTCAGAAGTATGTTTTTCCAGATTTTTGTTTGATTTGCCTTGGGGTGTTTTGGGAAGGTTGTTTTTCTTTTGTTTTTTTGGGTTTTTATGTGTGTGTTTTATTTTGGGTTTTTACTTGTTTATTTTGTTTTGCTTTTTTCCCTGGGCATTTATTTGGAGCTCTCACTAGTAGCTTATGGTCCTTCTTAGTAATTCCTGGAAAGCAGAAAGGTTGGAACTCTTAAAGATGAATCTTTTCCCAACTTCCTCTTCTATTAAAAACATGTAAATACTTTGAATTAAAATCTTTCCTCAGTAAAATTTTATTTGAGTGATATATCCGCTGTCCTGTTGAACTGCTATAAACTTCCACGGGAAAAAAAAAAATCAATAAAATAAGTAGAAGAAATACTTCCTGGAGA
This sequence comes from Oceanodroma leucorhoa, assembly GCA_030449065.1. Lineage (NCBI taxonomy): Eukaryota > Metazoa > Chordata > Aves > Procellariiformes > Oceanodroma > Oceanodroma leucorhoa. Next base: position 2,437,598 of record JASVER010000084.1, on the reverse strand, counting down.
GTGTAAAGTTTGAATCCTTCCTTTTATGAATCAGGAAAAAAAGGGTGAGAAGTCACAGCTATTTGTCTTCCATGTAAGGTCATCTTTAAGAATGGATCTTTTGGTGGCCAAGTGTTAATAATTGCAAAGAAAAGTTGCTGCTCTTTGTCATGTAAAGAAATGGGATTTTTAAATTTCAGATTTAGGAAAATGCTAAATACTGTGCTTGTGCAGACTGTAGGAAAATGTTTAGTATGGTTCTTTCTTTTGGGTATACTAAGCCTCATTGACTAAAGTGAAAAAAAGGCTGCTACTTTAGTTCATGGCAGGATAAGGCTTTATGTTGTATTGTCTCCTTTAGAATTATCCCTTCTATTGAGTGTAATTTACTCTACAGAGGGAGGTGAGCACAGATTACAGATAATCACGGAATTAAATTTGACATAAGTTTGGGGTCTTTATGGTAGCTTAGCTCTCCGTCTTAATGCTGGTCATCTGAGATTGTTTACCGATGAAAATCCTTAAAGTAGTGGAATTACATTATTATGGTAAATAGAAACATTTCAGTAGCTTCTATCATTTCTTCAAAACTCTGTGGAAAAAATGTAGGTTGAAAAGGAAAAAGAACTGATCCTTCAGCTGGTGAGAGAAAGCTTGGAAATGAGACAGGGTCGACATTTTTTATCTGTTCAATTACTATGTACTGATGTTCAGTAAATGATGTTACTGTGTACTGATGTTCAGTAATTTTTACATCCATCCTGGAGTAAGTGGCAGTCTACATTCGTATAGAAGGTCTGTAAGAATCATCAACGTACTATGCCAAATAAGATATATTTTCATTACTGCTAAATGATTGTACTTCAGTTGGAATATTTAATAGCTGTAATCACATTTGTTATTCTGCTTGGAAGTGGGGTCATAAGAGCAAAACATGCAAACCCTTTGTGTTGATGTTCTGAAAAAGGTTGCTGTTAAGGAAGCAGCAGTTATTTTGTTGTAGAGAACTTGGTTTGCTAGCAGTATTAGCTGTCAGTCTGCACTGGAGTTAGGCAGGAAATAGATTTTGGTGATCAGAAGTGGAGAACAGAGGACCATTTGCTGCTTCACTAGGAAGATACGAAATCATTTACTTATGAACAGCTCATTTTACATGGCAGCAGGAGACACGAGTTTATTTACATTTGAAGTAAAATAAGCATCTTGCTTTAAGAAAAGGCTGCTGCATTACTCTATTCAACAGCTGCCATATAATGACTGTGCCAGGAGGGTTTTAAAGTGTAGGTAAGGAATAATTAACTGTTACTCCTAATATTATAGTCATAGTAGTTTTCTGTTCATAATATTCATCAAAGAATAATTGGCACTCCAAACTACTAAAATGACATCCAGACCCATCATGTGCATGCACGTTAAGATTTTTGTAACCATACTTTCTGTAATGTCCCTGGGGGGCAACTCAGCATTTTTTTTTAAGTCTTGGTATAAGTTTCTCAGAAGATACTATCAATTGCCTGTAAAATTGAACTTACTCAGAGGAAGCAAGGGAGGCAACAGAGTTTGCTTTTTTAGAAGTAGGGAGTGTGTTTCCCACAGCTGAAAATAGGGCTGAAGATAAGAAGGTGAAACCTGCCTGAAATCAGTGGGAAATCTGCTGGGACTTCAGCGGAGCTGTGGTTTCACTTGGGGGCCATGTTGTTGGGTGACTTGTCTTTAGTTGATAGCAGCATAGGCAGAATCAGCCCTCTAAGTCAATTGAAGAGAATTTCAGAATGAGACAGGTCAGTACCCTTCAGCTTGGTGACCTTGGGACAGAGTCAGGTAGCTTTCTTCTTTGAACAATAGACCTTTCAAGAAATAGCTGATGTTTCAGTAGCTCAAGATTAGACTCCTATTGCTACCAGCAGCTTTTTTTTTCTTCTTCTTTTTTTTTTTTTTAAACTAAGATTTATGTTAGATTTAGTTTCAGCAAAACTTAAGTGAAAATTAGTTTTATGGTAGCATAGTAAGTACTGTAAAAAATCAAAAGCCTTTTCCACACCTTTTTTACGTAGGCAGTCTTAAATGACATGGGTCCCATGCAGTATAATCAAAGCTTGCTCAGCAACCTGCTTCAGTTTTGTATGTTTTATCACTTAAAACATTAAGACTTTTGTGGGAGTAGATGAAAAAATCTTAAATACGTTTAAGACTATTAACATTCTCTGTGGGTCATTTTTTCCTAAAACTCATGTTTGTTTATATATTGCATTGCTCCTTATAACTATACTAACTGGGAGCATATAAAGATCATAATGTAAATACTTAAAGCTTTTGGTGTTTTGTTGTTTTTCAAGACCAATGAAAGAAAGATTTAAGAACTTAATGAATAACTTAAAGCTACAGCTCATTTAATTTTTGTAGGCTTTTATTCTTCTGCTACCTTGCGTGACCCCATTTTTGGGTGCTTCTCTGGTACTTGTRCTTCTTATTCATTGCTTTGCCTAAAATAGAACAAATGTGTTAAATGCTTGCATCCTTGCTGATAAGTATTTGATCTCTGAATCTTATAATGTCTTTGGGGGGGTGGGGGAGAGGAGCAAGGAGAAAATAAGTGTCTGTTTTATTTTTTTGTATGCTCCTCTTTTGAACATTGTTTCTTAGTAATGCTTTTTGCATTTGTGTGTTAAGAACGAGACACATAACGGGTAATAAACAACTTAGTGACTGGACAATGTTAGAAAGCATATTTGAATCTTATATTCAAATACACCTTTTGGAAAGCGAGTGAATTTGGCTTCAGTATATACGTCAAAGGGACAAATTACACTTGCTATTAGTTTATTTCACAGTACAGTGATGAAGAGATTTCTTCGTATTTCTTGGCAAACTGTAATATAACTTGTCTTTTGAGACAAGAGTCCAATCAAAATAAACAAGGTTTATGTAGCCACTTAGGGAAGATGTTGTTTTAATTATAGAAGTGATATCACTTACCTTGAGTCTATGTACATCCATGCGTTTTATAGGCCATGTTGGCAAATACGTGTTTTACAGGACAGGTTAGGAAAACCGCCTTGTTCTTTTTACAGGATTGTCTCTCTCTGAACTGTTTCGTGCTGTGCAGGAAAAACAAACCTAAGAGTCCGTGCCAAGAACAGATTGAGGCTGTGCACGGAGGAAGCAGGCAGGGCTGCTCAGCAAGGACCTCTGCTTTGAGCTCCTCCTGCCCTTGCTGAGTAACTCACTGCTCGCCTCTGCTGTCCCTCCTAACTTTCCCAGCTGGCAGCACTGAAAATTGGTATGTGTTTTGCCTCTTCCACCGTACTGGAGAGTATTTAAAAGGAGAGATGCAAATTGACTGGCTTTGTGTTTTTCATTGGTTTCATTTTATTGCTGGTTGGCAAAACTGAAGAAAATCAGAGGCCAAGATATCCCCCTGCAGATTTGGGAAGTGTGTACTTAATAGATTTGTGGCCTTTTTACGTGTGGAAGGTTGTCCTAGAGAGGAAACTATTATTTCTAAAATGAACCTTAAGTTCTGCAGAAAATGATACTTTAGACCTTGCGTTTACCAAGGAAAAAGATTGTACCTGATGTTGGAGAGAAGGCAGGTGGGTTTTCAGTCCTCCGAGGTGATGCTGCGAGAAATCCCATGTATCCTTCTCAAATTGAAGATTAAGTTTTATGACCTGAGTAAATTTGCAGTCTTGCAGCAAATGGTGAAGAGCAGATTCTGTAAATGCCAGGACTGTGTGGGTACTTGGCCTTTCTTTTTTGGTTTTATACATTACAAGAAAAAGAATGTTTTCTAATACTGCTTTAGGCCTATAACGCAGGGGTTACAAGAGGAGCATAACCACAGAAAGTAATTGAAGAACATCCAGGAAAAGATCAGATATACTTTGAGTGTAGGCTTTTCTTTCTTCTTTCTGTCTCGTATTTTGTCATCCCATTTTTGTCTTTCACATATATAACTATCTAAAAATATGTTCCTATTCTTGGCGTGCATTAAGATCCTGTATAGCAGAATAAACCCTCACTAAATATCAGAATGCCATGTACACGTGAGTTGCTGTGTTTTCACTGGAGTTGCTTTAGACTTGCTTGCAGAAACTCTGAAACTTCTGCTTTCTGTGAAGCTCGTTTTTTTTTTTTTCTTTAAAAAAAAGTTTTTAGCCCAGAGGATAAAACTAGTTATTGTTATGAAACGTTAATTGTAAGGCTGTTATTTATAAGAATGTGGAAAGATGCATGCTGCATGTAGTGTTCTGCTTAGTGAAGAAAACGTGTTTTTACTTGAAAAGTATTTTTTGTACGTGGATCCGTATTCCACGTCCAGCTGTAGGCAGGAATGACTGTGTCCCGAATCCGTCCACATAATACATTTAAGTGGCCTCAAGATTTTTATAAATACTTGCTGAGAGAAGGGACAACACACTTCGGCACTTGTTAATCCTGTAGTAATAAAATGCTGCTGATAGCTCCTTTTTTTTTTTTTTTTTTTAATTGCATTGTGTTTTTTTGTTGGGTACTTTTTACTGTCTCAGAGATGCAAAATTTCACCAGGTTATTTGGCATTTTCAGTAGCATCTCTGAAAAAGGGAGGTGCAAAGTCTTAAATTGTAGAGTTTGGTAAAAGGCAAGGAAAGGAGCAGGGGCCTAGTAGAGAAGCAGTACTGGCAGTGCTAGCACTGATTGTACAAGGAATGATCATCCACTTCCTGCATCCCAATAAAAATGCAGGAGAGCACCTTTCTTGACACAGGGGTTGCTGAAACATCAGTGCTGTCTTTTTTTGTAATACTCCCGTGGATGTTTTTGCACAAAGTGGTATCTGTCAGAGCTTGAAATATTCGTGCACAGTTCCCTTTGAACAGGTAGCACAGGACAAGTTCTAGCACATAGCTGCTTGACATGGGGCCGCCTACCACGGGGAAGGAATGCCTTGCTTACATACATCTGAGTTGATGTGCTAAGAACTTTGCCAGTCATTTTGCCAATTACATACTGGGCTGTAAATAATTACTGAACTTCCATTTTGAATCACGGCTTTTTTCTTTTTTTTTTCTTTTTTTTCTCTCCCGTTAAAGGAAGACAATAACAGTGGGAAATATTGAGGATGCTATAACAGTTTGTGATTAGCCTGGAGATATTTTTACAGTGAATCTAACATAAATCTGTGCATTTTTATTGCTACACTGTCTTTGTTTTTTAAATGCAATATTTGCTCTCTGTGTGTTGCTTTCAGTAGTTCATCTAGTAATGTACATGGCGTGGAGTACGTAAGATTACAGTTGAAAACAAATATTGTGAATGGCTCACCTAAAGGATGTAATAAGAATACTAAGACTTAATATTTTCCTTAAAGAGATGCCCTTTTTTTGTTATTTTCATACACTTGGCGAGAGGTTAGAGCTGATACTTGAATAGTGGTTGAAAAAAGTGTAGTCTTGTTTTCATGCACTTGCTGGAGTTCTTTATCTACGCTGTTAACATCTTGTTTTGGAAATTGAGATATTCAGACACTGGAATGTGATATGCTGTGAAAATCTCAATTGTGCTGAAAAAGGCAGAATGAATTGGGTGATAGGGCCTTTTGAAAGGACGTGAATTCATTCTTGTCCCATAATTTTTCCTGCGGTTGAAGTCAGTGTAAGTGCTTATTGGAGCAAGCAACATACAACAGTGTATTTGTGTGCAGCTGCCTTGAGGGATTTTTCTCCTTTTTTCCTTAAGATTCCCTGTCTTGGGGCAACTTTCTCTGTTTAGCTGCAGGTGAAATGAGCCTTGCAAATATATTTGTCAGCTTAAGCAGAGGTGTACATGTTTGCCCTTATTGCTACGTTAATATTGTTAGTTACACTATATTTGCTTATGGAGAAATAAGTGAATAATGGAAGCCTGAAACCTTGTTCTGGGTAAAGGGGTTATGTGTGCTTGGTCAGTCTTTTGTTGGCTTTCCCTTCTGGGTGGGGAAACTGTATTGCTGGGGAGCTCCCTTTGAAACCCTGTTCGTGTTCAGGAACACCACCACTAGCCATTAGCTCTCCCATTGGTTTACATGATTTTTAGTGAAATTTGCCTAAGGTTGTCCTATTCATGTCAATTTTGCCGTCAGGGCTGCAGTTCCCAGTTTGGAGGCACAAGAGGCTTCCCATTCGGTGGGGAGAGCTGACTTCTCGGGCAGCAGGAGAGGCTACCAGCCCTTCCTGCGTCGACCTGTCCCTTCACAGAGTTATTTAGCGGAAAACTACAGCGGTTATGAGCTGATCTGGCTCAAAGGTCTCCCTTCTGCTTGTGAGACAGTCCAGATAAACGTAGTGACAGTAGGGCTGTGGAAAAACCTGGACCTGCATTACAAAAAATACATCTTGATGCAGCAGTCATTTGGATGGAGGTATGTTTTGATAACTATTGAGAAAAGAGATACCATGTAAAAATAAGCGTACAAATGCAAATCGTTGATGATCTTTCTCCTGAACGAAGCTGGTGATGGTATGTGACTGGCCACTGCGGTTTAGTATCTTCGCCTGGCCTTGACTCCTTGTCATACCTCTGGACACCCTGCAGTACCACTAATTTAGTATATTATACTTCCTGAAACCATACTGCATATTGAAGCAGTGGCTTCTTTTTTTCCGGTATGGAACAAAGTGATAGAGTATCTCAGAAATCTCAAAGTAGCAGAAATAAGTGGACTAAATCCATGCTATGGGATTGGAGGACTTTGGAGCTATGATGCTTGAATTGCTCCACTGGCCACAAAATACACCTGGGCGGGCTTTTTCTGACCTAAAGAAAGGAACGTATGGCTCACGCTCTTGAGGCTGCTGAGACTCCCAGATGATGGTGACCAAGGGACATTCCCAAGTCTCAGAACTTCCCGTAAGATAGAAGAAAACCCACATTTTCCATTTAGTGCAAGAAACATAGCACCCCCCTCTTCCCCCTTCTCCTGCCCCCAGCCACATTTGGCTGTCCTGTTAGTCAGCTTTGGTGGAAGAGTTCGCATTAGTAAGGTAGGGTTTTGATGCTAGTTGCCAGGAGGCAGAAGCTTTTTAAAAGCCTCTTTATCCAGTTGATGTGCTCAAAAAGCCTTCCTTCCCAATAAGCAGGACAGAAACAAAGATCCTGGAAGTGACCCGCTGGTAGGGTGAATAATTCAGTGTAGAAAGGTATTGGGGTTTTGGAGAAGCTGGTTATTGTCTGCGAAGGGAAGGGGACGTGTTCTTTGGCTGGGCTCCCCCCAGTAGTCGGAGAAGTGATTTGCTGGGGAGCACTTTGGCTTGGGCAGGTAGAAGAGCTCTGAGCTGTGGCGATGGGGGTGGAGGGTAAAATTACAGGAACATGTAAGCACACGTTGAAATCTAAATCATGGTTTTGTGAACAAAAGTGATGAAGGTACCCAGACATGACAGGAGGGAGGGGGAAAAAAAAAAACCCAACTATTTAATTGCCTATACTCTAATGCTAGCAGCCGGGGTAATAAACAAGAGGAGCTGAAATTTCTCATTTACGATTATAAATTTCATCTACTTGGTATTACTTGAAATCTAGTGGGAAGGTTCACAGGATTGGAATGTTAAAATAAACGGTTATAACCTATTTAGAGAGAATTGAATGGGTAGAAGGGGAGGGGAAAGTGGTACTCTATATCAAGAGCGGTATTATGTATTTCTGAATCACTGAGTACTCAAAAGCAAATGGTCTTAAATGCTTCTGAGTGACTGTCCTGGCAGAGAAAGTACGAGATGAGGGTACTAGCTAGTACACACTAGATACTGCTGAACTAAAGTAGAAGCAGGGTGACCAGTCCTTTAAGAATGCTACTGGCATTGGGGAGGGCGGGGGGAGCAGGGACTGAACACCTTCTGCTGCCGGTATTGAAACCCTTATGAATTTCTGTTAAAAACTCTGTGTGTGTAAATGCAGGCGACAATTTGTCTGGAAAAGCACTGTATCTGACACTGAGGAATTAGAAGGCAGATGGAGAAGAACTGGTTACAGAAGTAAATTAGTGTTTTTCAGTTGTAAGGACCATAGCTTGATTTAACTATGTTGTATGCAGAAAGAATTGAGCTCAAATAAGTAACAACACAAGATCTATGACCATGGATGCATATAGGTTGGTAGATATATTGTGTACATATACAAACGTGTCTATTACTTTCAGAGGGACAGCAGCACAAAGATGGGAATGGTCATAAGCTAAATGGGTTGGGAGGAATTTTTTTTCTATAGATGATGCTTGGAAATGGCTTAAAGGTTTTTTACTAAACGAATAGTTGAGGAAGAACTTAATTCTCTCCTGCTGTTTCTGTCTCCAGCATCTGTCAGAATTTTAGAACTAGAAGCTTCACTTCTTGAAGCTATTTCTTGTTTTGTTTAATAAGGATATTTTGAATGTGGATCAAGTTTATTTTAAAGTGGTTTCTTTAACGAAGACCGTTTTAAAAGGAGTCAAATTCCTTCAACTATAAATGAGCACTAATTGTGAATTAAAAAAATGATTTGGTAAGAAAGAAATGTTCTGTTTACCATTTTTCTAATGTAATAAGCATGTTAAATTTAAGAACTGAATAAATATTTGTTTAAGTACATAATTGCTTAAATAAGTGTGTGTGGACATTTAAATACATTTTTCTGGTTAGCAAAAAGACTTGCCAAGCATAGTGTGAAAGCTAGAGCTAATAATAAGACAAAACAGAATAGTTACCAATCAGTGAAACTAAACCTTTCTTTAAAATAATAACAGAAAAATAATTAGTGCAACACAAGATTAAAATATATTACTTATACCAGATTTTCCTGCTTGCTGATTTAAATGAAGATAAGACCAGACTAATATACAATACTTTGATTTGAATAAATCCACTGTGATCTAGGAACTAAAATGCAGGTCTCACTTACGGGATACCGCTTTCTTCTGGAAAAGTGACAGAGAAGGCTTTGAAGGTCATGGTAGATAATCAGTTGAGTGCAAGTTCCTTGTGCAATCCTGCATTTTAAAAGCATTAATATGATATTTGGCTGAGTAAAAGAAAGTGATACTGGAAAACTGAATCTGGTTTTTGGTCCCTAAAAATGGCTAGTGGAGATGGAGCTCAGATAAAGAATTAGGATGGCTGCAGTGAACTGGAGAATGTGGTCAATTGTAAGAATTCCCAAAACTGAATAACCTTTTAGGTTTAAAAGGTGATTCAGGTCTCTTGGCCTGAGTCTGTGTGTAACTGAATATATGGAACAGAAATTTTAAAGAAGATTTTTTTCAGTCCAGCGTACAAATATATAGCATGGGCTATACTTTCACAGACAAGGAAAGCACACTGACTGGAGAACTCTGGGCATGTGCAGATGCCTCCTTCAAGTGTTGCAGAATATCTTCAAACAATCAAAATAACTCCAAAAGATCAGAAAATTAACTTGGTCTTTAAAGTATTGAGTGACATGAATGTGAAAGCACTTTCCTTCTGCATTATTGCAATCAGAGTATTTGTTTTTCTTTCTCTAGCGAATCTCATTTTCCAACAATGTGGTCAATTTATTAAACCTGTAGCACATTGTTATGCCTTCAGAAACTAGGAACTTTAATTACTAAAAATAATGTAATGTGGTTCTTAATTTTGCAAAAGTGAGTGCTTTTTGTGGAGACGGGTTCTCTATGCCTGAGATGTTTGCCATCAGGCAAGTAATTTAAAATGCATGCAGAAGGCATGAAAACGCTTTCTGGAGATGGAAGGTGTTCTTACTTCTAAAACACCCCAGCTAAACTGTAAGAGTTTAGAAGACACAGAAATGCTATTTTGCATCTCACTTGGAATTACGAGCAGGATAATACCTGCATCCTCCAGAAAAAACTTACTTTTGAGACAGCAGCAAGCTGGTTTGTGGGCTGCCATGGTCTCCACAGCGTGGGCAAGTGTGGCTGTGAGAAGCACTAAGCCATAGCTCACAGGGAGGACTTCTGAACAGGAGACTTCAGTGAATGGGGTACACACAGGTTTTTCTCCTGAATTTGACTTGGTCCAGTTCCGTAAAGCCCATTTAAATTGTGAAGCTCTTCTTTTTCTGAGCTGTTCTTTTTTTCTTTCCCAAACGTGTCCCACTGAAGATCATTGAGAGTTTCTCCAAGGAAGGAGGTCGGTCAGGTGTGGACTCGTAGGTTTTACTGCATTTGCGTGAGGCACTTCTGGAGAATGATTTTTGCATTTTGTATATTGGCTAGCCATCCGTCTTGATTCTCACTGCTTGTTGTGAAATCAAAAGCGTACAAATAAAGAAGAGCTTACCTTACCAAATTCCCATGCGAGAATGCGAGCAAGTGTACACGTACTAAGCACTCCTCTCTATCTGTTTGTCTCTGTCTTGGCGTGCTTTGGGAGTAAGGGTCTTAATACTGTTTGATTAAGGGTTCACTTTCCAAAATTGACCACAAGGAAGCAAGTTAAACAAATTCATAAAACTATACAGTAGATTAAACTGTGACTTAATCATATCAATTTAGTCTGGCTCTATTAATAGAATAAATGGCTTTATATTTTTTTAATGCCTGGGAGCCATGTTACAATATGCTCAAGTTATTATTTCAGATAATAACCTCTAGTTCTTCTAAACAGTGAATAGACAGTTATTACTAGTTTTTATATAAAATATAATTCTTCACTTTAGAACTTTTTGGGGTATTTTGGAGAATAAATTAAACTGAATACACAATTTATTACAATTTTATATGTTAAGTTTTGCTTTTAATAGTTGAGTTTTCTTTCACATTTCTGTAAACCTAATAAAAATGTAACTGTAGTTATGTATTTATGATAATTTCGTTTGTGTGTGCTTTTAGTAATGCATGTATACTACATACTAATGAGCAAATGAGATAACACATTTGAGTTGGAATATAGAAAGAATCCTGGTAATTAGGGTGCTTGGGTACAAATTTTGACTCTGCTGCTGAACTGTTATGCTAATTTATTATAAAATGCATGATACTTGCAAATAAATCATAAAATACCTGCCTGGTGCTGCATATTCAGTAGCGCTTTATCCAAATAATGTGTATTGAGCAGAAATCGTGTTCTTGCAAAATACGGAAGCAAAATCCAAGTTTTAAATGTGCTGGAGTTCTAGCACTCTCTGAACAAATGTGCTCTTACACATCAGGTGGAAACACTTGTGCTGTAGACACAGCAATTAATTGCTTTTATCTCAGCACTTAATTTAATCTCCCCCCACACMCCCCCCCCCCCCCCCCCCCCTCCTTGTCTTGAAATCTTTTCAGTCTCAATTGATGACGGGTCAAAATGTGCCTTATTGCCATCATGACAAACTGTCCCCCTCCAGCGCCAGGGTTCTAGATTTGTTTTCAGAGTAGCGGGAGTTTGCTGTATTGCATGAGGATTCATGCTTAAGACGGTAGCATCATAGGAGAAGGTCTGGAGATGAGTTGGGGAAGCCTTTAGAAATGGAGGTGAGCAGGGGAAGCAGAAGTCAACAGAGACATAGACAGGGGGTGATATGGCCAGTGCAGAGAGTCAAGTAGATGTCTGCAGGAGTGTAGGACAGTGGGGTAACAAAACTGGTGGGACTGCACCAGAGAGAGGAGTGTTGCAGTGACTGTGACATGAACTGACAAGGGCATGGATGGGATACGTAGCTATGCAGGCAGAGGAAACTTAATTTTAGGTGCTGGTGCTCTGGATGGAGCATGAGGGCTTTGGAATAATTAACGTCAGGATTATTGAGGTAAGAGTGCTCACTGGTTTATTTAGGCACAATTAGTTTTACGTTTTCTTTCACGATTTACTGATACAGGATGCTGCTGTAACCCTGGAAGATACCGGAGTGGGCATGTATATGCATGTAGCTTGTTAGAATAGTATGTGTAAAAGTAGTTTTAGAAGTTTTAGTTAGTTAAGCGGGCAAATTATTTGTTTGTTTTTCCATAAAAACAAAGCAATTTAAGCATAAAACTTGTAGCATTTTGCATTTAGTTGTCAGTTGTCTTTTGCTCACCTTTTAGAATAGGTGGCAATCCTGAAAAGATGACCAGCAGAACAACATCTTGGCCCAGCTGTAGTGGTGATTAGTAGGTCCTTAAGAACAATTCACCATGTATTTCTGTCCTTTCTCTTCATCCGGTCCCAGTTTTGTTAAATTTTGTCTTTGACATAATATATATGCATACATATACATAGATACATTATATACACACATACATATACATATATATGTTGGTGTCTATATCTCCATATCCAGAAACATCCTGACTGCATGGATTCCTGGGCCATGGTAGGCACCACTCTTAATAACGGCACTGGCTGCTCTTGGCTCTGTCAGCCGTAGTGGTGCTTTAAATCTGGGATTTGCTATGACAATTAAATACAGACCATGTATAGCTCACAAATCCACCTCTGCCATGACTCCAGATATTGATTTATTTGATTGGACAGCTGGAAAACTATTCAGAATTATTGGTGGAGCAAGCAGCATTTTGAAACCAGTCTTTATTAATATTAAAATGATTTATTGCTTCTTATCGTCAAAATAATTTGGAGTTTGAGGGTGCATCTGATGTTGCCTAGATCTCTAGGTAGTGGTGGGTGTTTGGACAAATTTTATGCGGTCTACTTATTCACTTAAAATTTTCGAAACAAGTGTTCAAAAACAGCTTCATTTGAAAGGACAGGGTTTTCACAGCTTACCGGGCTGCAGATTTAATACCAATGAACTTCAAAGGTTTCGCCAGGACAAGTGCATGCATTTTTGTATTGCTCCACAATTCAGTGGTTTCGCTTAGAAATAAATTGTAAATGTCCAATCTGAAGAAGGGTCTGAGTGACTGTAGATTTGTGTGTGTGGTGGTGTTTTTTTTTCCCCAGCTATGTCAGTTAGCCTAGTAAGACATTCTCTCCCCCTACACATGCTTTGCTTTATTTATTCCATGTGTGCTGTTATTTGTTTATTTATGTATTTATTTTTAAGTATCGTTTGTATTCCGGTCTAAATGTGCTTGAAAATCACCATCTGCTCTCCTGCTATTTAGATAGGGCATGCTACAACTGAGGTGAAGAGCTGTCACATCAAATATTTTCATTCTAGCTTTCGCACCTTTGATATTGAGTTACATAATTGCAGTGCAGGACCATTTCCAGGGATTCCTTATTTTCTTTTTAACCCTCCCATTCCTCCCCTAATCCTTACTTGATTTTTCTGCATTTTGAGAGTGTTTCCAGTGCGGATGCAAGTTTGTGGGTGCTAGGAGGTGAGAGTTCAGCCCCTCAAGAAGGGCCTCTCCTTTTGGTTAAGCGCTAAAATTTAGTAGGATAAGCAGGAATAGAAAAGCAGGATGTGCCTATTTATGGTGCAAGATGTTTATATACAGATAAAACATTGTAGGGGTGGGGGTGGTTTTAGGTTTGGTTGGTTGTGTTTTTTTTTTCTTTTGGTTGGTTGTTTTTCCATTTTCCACAATTCTTGTATTTTCTCAAACAAAGTAAAATGTAAATGGGTCGATGACATGTGCAGAATATATTTCCTGTAATGCTGAGGTTTAATTTACTAGTGTTTTGGTGGTGTGGTTGGTTTGGTTTGGTTTGGTTTTGGTTGTTTTTTTTTTTGCTTGGGTTTGGTTAGTTTTTTAAGTTCAAACAGTAGGGCAGGTGGGGTCTACTCTCAAAATTAGACGATTATAAAAATGAAGATCATCTGTATTCACGCTGACAGTCACTTTGGGTTGAATGGGAATAAACTGACAGAAGATGGTGTTTGGAGATGAAACATGATGGGAAAGCAGTTAGCACAAACTGCCCAATAATTTCTCATAGACAGGAAAAGAGCACCATTAGAGAGCGGGGGTTGTGCCAATAAAGTAGCTGTAAGATGAATTAATGGTCTTACAGTACCAGGCACTAAATTTGGTGCATGTCATCTGCCCCCTCCCCGCTGGTTAATTCAGTAATGGGGTGGGTACTGGCACAGGCACCAAATTCCAGGTGTTTGTACCTCCTGTGAGGTAGAGTTTATTATCTGATTACTTGTGACCCGCTGGGGCTCTGGTGGGACAAACCACTGCTGGCCAGCTCCTGGGTGAGACCCCTTGTTCCTCTCTGTGGGGTGGCAGGTGGTTCCTCTGCATGCTTGCCAAGCCATCTTCTCCTTCGCTTTTCCAGAGAGTGACGGTGGTCTTCTGTATGATGTGGGTTTTTTTCTTCTGCTGCTGAAGTAGTGCATGCAATAAATGTAATTAGTTACTTTTACATGATGGTTTGTGCATTCTTGTGGCTTATATTGGAGAGATCTTTGCTTTCACTGGCAACTGGGTGCATCTTTTCTAGCACCGTGGGACATCATGGAGGCTTTGGTGGCAGGTTGGTGCTGCCAGAGACTCTTGTACTTGCATGCTGCGGGCATCCCTCTGCTCCATCCATTAATGTACCCCTTGACTCGCCTTAGCTTGGGGAGCGGGATGGAGGGGCCAGGCAATGGGACAGAGCTGAGGTCATGAAGCTCAACCAAACCATATGATGGGGATAAAACATTTCTCCCCAACCAACCCCTTTTTCCCCCCCCCGATTTAACCTTCTGGAAAAACCATGCACTAGAGATGTTTCAGCCGAAGTTGCACTCTGAGTTAGTCATAATTGTAACACGTGTCATATTGAACCCTGGTGTGGTAGCTGTGACCTCAGGCCTGGAGAGGGTGCACATGTCTCAGATGATATCATCCATATGTATGCATGTGTGTGTGCGCGCCATATGCATGCTTTCTTTTACAGCAGTAGGTGAGACTTTTTTCCCTGTCCGTAAATGCTGCTCTGTGGCTCCAGAGCGCTGGACCATGGGTGCAGTTGTAAATTCACAGAGGGTTTGTCCTGGTTTGATCCTCTTTTCTGAGCCACGCCAGGAAGTTTTGTTCCTTCTCAGAGGTGCCACTTCTTTATTTCAGCTTGAGTTTTGTTTCTTCTGTTGGTCAGCTGTAGCGTTTTGGGGGATAGTGGAAACCCAGTAACATACCCTTTTGCTCTGAGGTTACTGTTTCAGTACCACATACGGTTGTGTTGAAGACATTGCCAAAATCTCTTCCAAAAGCAGTTATGTATTTGCAGTATCGCCTTGAGATTATTCTTTCACAGGAAACCAAAAATATTATTCAGCCTCTCTCAGATGATTAATTCTCTCTTTTTCTGCAAGAGGAATAGAGCATGGGAAAAACACATGTCCAGCAACTAAAAGCTGGGAACTGCACAGCAGAGCTAGGTTTATGTTTTCTTAAAACTAATCCTCCTCCTCTTAGCAAGGACTCAGGTACTTGTGGTAATTGAATGGGCTGCAGGGTACATCGGGAATTGTAGTTTTGCAGTGTTTTGTGCTCTGAAGATTAATAATCTTGCAACCCTCTGAGGGAGATAAAGAGAAGATGTTCTCTGACAAATTGTTATCTTGTATTTCAGAAATGTGCTTTGAGCACTGAGCATACCTTCAATTCATCCCTTCAGTTTTCACCTTGATATCCTTAGTAATGGCAGTATTTTAAACATCTAAGCTCGTCTTTCTCCTTCATCCCTCCTTGTTTTCTGCAACTGTTTTGGGCTGTTTTGGAGATGTTTGACTTACAAGACGGTTGCATCTTTCAGAAAACTGTTCTTGAAATAGAAAACTTCAGGAAAAAAAGATTAAAAATGTTATTGTTTGGTTTTGTAACCATCTAGGGCTCAAATTGAACAAATAAGATGTCAGCCTTTTATGTCTGAAGAGTGCTGGCAATATCATAATAACAGGGTTTTAAAGAATAATTTATATAGTCTCTAACTTTCAGATAATTTTTGGCTTTCCTCTGCCAGTGGTTTCAGCAAGCTTTTGTTATAAATGTGTTGGGTTTGTTAAATATTGGTTTTGGTTTAGCCACTGAATTGTTACTGAAGAGCTTAAGTAGGCTGAACACCCGAATCCAGTTAGTAGCAAGCAGGTGACCATCTTTCTTCCTCATCCGTTACCTTCTGCATTTATACTAGAGAGCTGCAGAGGTTTTCATGGCTTACAGAAAAACTACAAATTCCTTATTGTTTCTGTGCTTTTAACATATACTTAAAAGTGGCTAAGAATACATACAAGTACATAGAAAAATGTAACTTTAGGTTGGTTGGCTGAACCAAAAACTCTTGCTGCCTTATTTATTTTTCTTAACACCTTTCACATCCCTCAAGGCACGTTATGACTTTGAAAACCGGATTATATATGTGCATTGACTACCCAAATGCTTCAAAAACTACAGTGTGCTAGACACTTTACAGTGTATTTGGAAGAAAGGAAATGGGAAAAATATTTAGCAAACTAAATCGGTAAGAGAAGATAAACAGGCAAAATGTAATTCTGTATAGGGAGTGCTTGTTCCAAAGTGCTAAGAGTAAGTGGTGGGCTTCATCACTCCGCCAGAGACTTGAACGAAAGATTTAATATGCTGTCTCTACTGAGGTGATAATATCTGTCAGCTTCACCAATTTATTTTATATATTGTTATGAATTACTTGAAGTTTTCAGATGAAGGACTAATTACTAACAAAATTCAGTGAGGATATCTGTGTTAAGTATAGATGCATATATATGTATTTAATGTGTCTTGGACGTTGGAGTGATTTTTTTAATTTTTTTTTTAACGCTTCTGAGATTTTCGTATGCTTTTTATGCTTTGTGTGGTGCAAAATACAGCGTTCAGTATTTTGGACAGTTTCTGTTCCTTGCAGCACACTCATTCAGTTTGGATCTTCTGCTTTCCCTGTGGATCAGTACAGTGCCTTGCCAATTTTAGTGAAGCTCAGCAGTGTTTCACTGAATGGGTGGGAGACTTTTCTTTTTTTTGTGGGGAAGGAGGGGAGGAGGTTTAGTTTTCTGCCAGGTTAGTGCACTGAAATGGCTCAGCTCCGGGCCCGGCTGGTGCTGGGGCTGTGCAAAAAAAGAAGTGGGGAGCGTGTGCGGGGAGGGTGGAGAGGAAGGTGAATCTCTTGGCACTTGGCAGTTAGGTCGGCTTGCTTTGCTGCATTGCCACAGTCAGGACAATTTGAAAATAAGAAGTAATTTGCTAGTTAAGGCTCATGTCTTTGAACAAGGCATCTCGGTGGCTGCAGCTGGTTCTGCCAAAGCTGTGTGGCAATGCCTTGTGCTCTTCTGTCCAGCAGTTCCATTCTGGACCTAATAAATGTTTAAAAGAAACTGATAAGTTTCCATTATTTTCTTCTGGTTTTATAGAACAGCGTTTTGTCAAGATGCTTTGTCTGACTTCTTAAACCAGATGTATTCAGAAGGATGAYGACTGACTGATAGCTATTATAAAATACATTAGCATAGGATTTTTCTTCGACGGTCCCATTTGTGAGAAGTAATGAGGTCACTGCACAAGAAGTTTTGGCTTTAATTTGGCATGTTTTGGCAGCCTGTTAGAAAAGCATTGTTTAGGTAGGCACTCCTAATAGGCTATTAAATCTTTTTTTTTTTTTTTTAAAAGAAAATGTGCTGTCAGTGCACTCTTACCTTGTGAACTTGGTCTCTGTGCAGGAGGTCCACTCACCAAAATGCTGTCTGCTCCATCCTGCTGTTTGAAATGGTTTTTTTCCCCTTAGTTCTGGTAGAGAGAAGAACCTGTACAACATTGATCACGAAGGTAAATAACCAGTGTAAAAACCCTAGCAGTTGGCCCTCTATGTAGACATGTAGTGGCTTTTGTATGTGGAGGAGAAAAATTGCAGAAGTCACTCTAACGAGACAGATCTGCTACCAGCATGTCATTGCCCTCTGTGTATAACAGCAGTAGGCAAACACAGAATCATTTAATTAAATTCATGTATCTATTAATTTTCGTATAATATGTTACATGCACTAGAATCTAAGTTCCTTAAGACTGTTTGGAAAGCTTAAATTTTTTTCTTCACACTTCCTAATCTAAACATCAGGCAGACTGTTATTTGACATGAATTTGTTGTCCTATTCCAGGTCTGCCTTGGATTGTGGCAGAATTTATTTCATAAAATCTCTTCCTACTTCTCATTTTTCTTTCTTTTTAAATGGCACCACATCAGATGTTGTCCAAAATCTGACTCGCTGATGAAGCAAGTCTTCAAAAAAGGCAGATGGAGAAAGCAAATGTTGTTAAAAATTTTGTCTGAAGTATTGTAGCTGTGTTAATAGTCACTTTTTTATCATAATTGGTGTACAGGGTTTGATTGTTTTTAAATTTATTTTTTGTTCTTCACTGTTTCTTAGGGGAGAGGTAGCATATAGTTGTACAATGCTATTGTTTTGGGTATACTATAACCAGTATGTTCTCATGGAGTTTCTCAGTAAAGCAGTATAAAATGAGAGATTCTGTCTTGCAGGAGAATAAGATTTAAAAAAAATTTTTCAAAGAGATTCTCTACTAGAATTTTCACTTTTTTTTTTTACCTTTTTTTTTTTTTTAAACTGCAAGCCTATATAAGTGTTTACTCAAATTTGTGGATATCTTTAAAGAGATGTAAAAATTCTTAACTCAAGCATCTCATAGATGTACACAGTGTAGTTTTTATTAAATTCACAATACGGTGGGGAAAAATATGATTGAGATTTAAAGTGTGTGTGTGGTAAACTGGTAAGACTTTTGTTCTTGCTGCAATTTGTTTATTAGTTTCTCCAAACTCTGTACATATCTGTCTTATTCTACTGATTTTTAAAGAAAAGGCAGTAGGATTTTTCTTTTATCCATCCAGATAGTGTTTTCAATCAGGAATATTTCTCAACTGTGATGTCCTTTTCAATTATAAAATAGTATTCGCATTTTATAGCTGCGTATTAAATAAATTTAAAAATAGGATCAGCATGACTGAAATAAGATCTTTTTCTCAAGATTTATGTGTGTGCATACAGAAATACTACATTTCTGAGTACGGCAAATAATACGTCAAGTCTGAGCCACAAAATAGGAATGTAGATGGATCCTTGCAGTGCATGTATTTTACTGTTACTTTCCCAGTGATTTTTCTTTCATGTAGATTGACATAAAGACAAATATGTACTTTCCTTTAGATATTAAACCCACTATCTCACCTGTGAGGGATTGTAAAATTATATCCCTTTAAAAGAGAATACATCAATCTACAAAAAATTGCATCTTCAAGACAAGGTCTTTCTTATTTCTCTATTCTTAAGTGTATTCAGAAACAAAGAGAAAGCTACAGGATTTAAGTCAGTTTGAAGATTGCATCAAATACTGGGAGTCCTCTAATTTTGCTGTAAAGTTATGTAGTATATTGACATTTTTTCACACTCTTCTTTGGGCATACAGTAAAGAGGCATTTGTTTTGTGAGTATCTGTTCAACAAGGTTTTGTTTGTTTGTTTGTTTGTTTTAAAAAGACCTACATCAAAGGCTCTTACCGCAAATTTAAAAGGATGTAAAGGTTTCTACGGTACCATAAACACTATAACAAATAATTTGTTGTAGAAGCGGCTTCTAAAATTGGGTCTTTGGGGTGGGGAGAAATGTTTAATCTGCGGATATAGCTGGTAGTTCTTAATGGTAATTAGTAGCTATTGAAGTAAGAGTTTAGGTAGAACATTAATTAAAATAATCCCATCCAAGCCTTACAATAATAGGCACTGACTGCCATCTATCCATGTGTTTTTTTTAATCAGGTCTATCAGACTATCATTAACTCTCTGCGTGGCCTGTATTTTCAGTGCAGTTTTACATCCTAATACCTGAAACCTTCCTCCTTCTGGGTGAATGCCTAAGACTTATTTATCTTCCTGTGGGAGTTCGGTGTTTATCTCATTGGCTCTGAAAGCAGAAATACAGGGTATTTTTCCAAGTATACCCTTAATCTAGAAACAGCTTTATAACTGAATATTGCAGTTTATGATCAATGAAAAAATATTTTTTAAGTACAATTTTGCCTTGTTAATGTGCTTCCCTCTGTCCATCCCCTCTCCAGTCATCATCTTTATGTCACTCCATTAAGTATTGCTCGGTCATCAATTGAAAAAGCACTGAAGACGGAGTAAGTGCAGTCCTGACTTTGTTGTGTCTTTGTTCAGCTAGATGAAGGATGAGGACAGCTGTTCTTTTTACAACTGTTCACAACGGTGGAGCTCTTACCATTTCCA
This sequence comes from Oceanodroma leucorhoa, assembly GCA_030449065.1. Classification (NCBI taxonomy): domain Eukaryota; kingdom Metazoa; phylum Chordata; class Aves; order Procellariiformes; genus Oceanodroma; species Oceanodroma leucorhoa. The sequence continues at coordinate 2,417,508 of JASVER010000084.1, read as the reverse complement.
TCCATTACACAAATGGGGTCAGGGAGTAGAAGGGGATGTGAGTGGTCGGATATTGTCCTTAAAACTTGCAAAAGAAATCCTTCTGTTCTTTAAGTGTGCGCTGGTGAGTGTTAGATGAGCCATATTTATTTATTGTAATACCTGTTTGGTCGGGAGCTCAGATATTCATGCAGGGGCTTTGCTGCCCCGGGGTGGGAGAAGCAATAGCTTGTGAGGCTTCGTTCTCCTCGGAGCTCAGGGTTTGACTGAAATCTCGTCTTTGAAAAACCCCTAAGCTGTGCAGCCCTAACATTAAGCATCAAGCTACATTACTTTCTGACCCGAAAACGTTTTCATCAGTGCTATTCAAGTCGCTGGTGCCTTTGGTTTCAGAGTAATTTTGGAAAGAGAGGATACCAGTTGATTTAGTGAAATCACAACTTCATTTTCATTAACTTTGTGAGAACGATTTGTTCATTTTATTGATGTCTTGTTGCTTATGTTCCAGAGAAAGAGAGTTAGAAAAGGTCAGTCAATGTTTTAGAGCTGTGCAGGTGGGGACAGGATTTTTGCATGTTAAGATTGTCGTAACGCCCAAGAAAGTCATGTTCCACTCTAACTCAGTTTAGTGTGTATCTGCCTACAGGTCTATGGACATTACATTAAGCAAACTATAACAAGATGCATAAATTTAACTCAGCATGCTTATCTTCGTGCTGGGTAAGTCTGCTGTAAGTCCATATTAATTTTATCTATATTAAGTGCTTATTAATTTTGAGTATTTCCACATTTTACCTTAGTAGGATGGTATACCGCAGTGTGTTAGTTTGGATACGTATAAGCTATTGGAAAATGTGGCGAATGTAGTTTTCTGCCAGGCAATGGATTTTTGTCGTAGTAAAGTGTCTTTGAAAGAAAATTGGTTTCAAGAGAAATACTGGGCGGGGGGGGGAGTTGAAAGGTCTGGTGGTGGTTTGTTTTTGGTTTTGGTTTTTTTTTTTTCAGAATAATGTTTTTCTTTTCAGTAATTTTTTTTTCTTCAGTTGTAAGTTAGAACTTGTATGTTCTTCACATTTGTAGTCAAATCTAAATATTCAAATTTTGTAACTTTTTCAGTTTTCTGTTTTGATAGACTTTGATTTTTTTTCTGTGTGTATGTGTAAAAATTGCTTTCATTCTGAGTTGAAAACTTCCAAACCCACTCTTAATTTCTGCCATGCTTTGGTACTGCACTTTATTAAAAAAAAAAAAAACAAAACGAAACACCCCAAACTAACCCTCAGGATCCTGTTTTCACACCTCCGTATCGGCATTGAAATCTGCATCCATGTAATTAAAAATTTTAACTTCTAAGAAAAAAGTGTTACTCACATTTCTTTTATTTTGATATGTCACATACATCAATCCCCTCCCCCCCCCGCTGTCCTGCACTTTGCCGAGCTCTGAAGATCCTGTTAATCTTCAGCCTTACTCTCTCCGTTTCCTAAGCTTCTTTGAAAGCTCCTGTGTTTTTGAATTGGGAGTTCTGTCTCGGTTTGCCAACTTCCCTTAGCATGGTAGAGTGGGGAGAGATAATGGCAAGGGGAGAGATGCTCTGCCTAGGGCTCGAAGGGTTTTTCTCCATTAGCTTTGCTGCCTTCTTTTTCCTTGTCTGAGGTAGGGCGGGCTTTGATGGATCTTTTAATATGAGTATCATCTTCCAACACAGAGCATGGGAACGGATTAGCCTAGAGGATATGAGAGTCGTTCCCTAAGATAGTATTTTAAGGAGGACATCACTTGACAATTCTGCTTCATATCCACTTTTCTTGTGTTTTGCCAGCACTGTTCTGTGCATGTATTGGTAGCTTTGAAATAATTTTCTACTGTTAGATGTTAAAATAACTGAGGAATACATTTCATAGTCTTTGATTCATTTGCTCTTCATCTTATCCTTTCAGGTGGCATACTGCTTGCTTATATGAAGAACAATTAGGGAGATATTTAAATGGATTTGTTTGGGGTTTTTCCTGAGTCAGAGGGGCTTTCTTTYGGTATTTTGGTGTACATAGTGCTGAAATAGTTTCCTAGTAATTAACTACAAAAAAGAAGGTGGGAGGATAGTAGTTGCATGTGTTCAATTGAAAGTCCTGCTGGAATATGAAGTTCTCAGGCAAAACAAATTCAGAAATGGAAAGATACCACTTGGATAAACCTTGAGGCAGTGCTTAATCTGTAATACAATTTACTGGGATCTACCAGGTGATGTGTGTGGAGACACTGAAAAGAAGTAAGAGGTGGCAGATAGTGGTGGTGTGCTGGAATTTTTAAGGAAAAAATTGGTTTTGTTGTTATTTTTCCTAACAATTCTTTGTTGTCCTAAAAAGTATTTATTTTTTTCAAGAAAAAGCAAACCAACTTTTTGCCAGTAAAGTACAAACCCAGCCACTTAAAAAATAAATTGTGTGTGATTAAATAACTCTTAATAAAGATTATTATGGATTGCTGCTCTTGTTGGATAGTTATTTCTTGGTTGGGAAGAGCTGGTCGCTGACTTCTGAGTTGCAGTAATTAATCAGGACCCTCGACCAAAACAGCTATTTTGAATGGATGCCATAATCTTCCCTCCTGGTCATGTCAGTTTATTGTTGGAGAATGTTGCAGATCCCAGTGCAGTCTCCCAAGTCTTCTGCATAGACACGATGATAGCGGTAGTACTGAAAGGGTGAAACAAATGAGAGCAGGAAAAATGCAGTACAAACAGAAGAGGATCCTGGTATTATAAAATAAACCTGAAGAGACCATGTCTAGAGAGAGTTCTGCCGAGTGAAAATAGAGCACAGAAAGACTGAGAAGAAAAATTCCCTTAAAGTCAGTGGAAGGCACCATCTCTAGCACATCCCTGAGTTGTTAGGAGCTGTGGGGAGGCTGCGGCCAACGGGGTGCAGGGTGAGGGTGCCCACTCCTCCTCACCCAAGAAGTTGCCTGTAAATGGGCAGGGTCTGTTAGGCAGCCTGGGTGCAGCTATTTCTCTGTCTTTGCTTTTGCAAAACCTGCTGTGCAAGGGCAGCATTCGTTACACACGATGATGGTGAACTTCTTGACTTGTATTTATTGACCGAAGCCTGAAAATTGCTAATGCAATTCCTCCGCCAGCTCCCCAAAGTTGGAACCTTTCCTGTGGACAGGTGTTGTCCTGTGGCTCGTGCTGCTCCATCACCTTGCACAGGGAGGGGACAGCTCGTGTCTTAGGCAGTGTTTGGTAATTTATGTGACTTGGGTTTGGTTTGTTCACAAAAGGGGATTTCAAAGGATGGTTAATTGCTAGTCGAAATCAGCTCCATGCTCTCTTGGTGCGTGGTCGTCTGCAGTTCTTCAGGGGTTTTATTTGGTTTTGTTGTTTTGTTTAGGTCCAAGTTGTTCACTATAATCTTTTTCCCCTTCAACAAGCCTGGCTGAAAGCACTTTTTTGTTAATATTACTGAGGTGTTTTACTGCAGCAGCGGCGGTGATTACAAGACTACTACGTTTTGGCTAACAAATGCAATAAATGTGATGAAAATCCCCCTGTGTTTTACATTTCACTGCATAACATGTTTATATAACATGTTAAACACTTCTGACTGAAGAACAGCTTTCCACAAAGGTAAAATGTATTTTCCATGGCGCTTTTTAGAATTACTGTGGGAAACAGTAATTCCCGCTCACTTCTCTCTTCCCCCATATCTGTCTGCATTTCCCAGTGTTTTAAAAATACATGTTTTCTTATTTTCCCGCTGCCCTTTGAAATACGGTTTTTCAGCATGTCTTTCGGTTTTACGAGGTGAGAGGCCGCTATCCGGAGGACACGGCTTTCCCGACGCCGGGGACCTGGCGGAGGCACTGGGCGGGAGCAGCCAGGTCCCTGCCGGAGCCCGCCGTTGTGCGAGCGCTAATTTGGCTTTTTGTATTCTTGTCCTGTCTGTTTGTGGTATTTAATGCTCTAACATCTCTCTGGTCGGGTGAACCCATATGTCATTCAAATGGGAACCTGTGCCTCACCATTGGCCTGACAGCCACTCAGCCGTGGAGCACAATGATAAAATTATGAAAACTGTGTCTCTGCTCATTGGACCAGTGGAATTTACAAGCATTTCTCCTCGATGTGCCTAAACACTATGTTGCCGTGCCTTGGCTCACACAGCAGATTTTTCTGGATTATAAGCCTTGTCAATAGCGTGAAAGCTTACTTCTGTCTTTTCCCCCCCCCTCTTCTCTCCCCCCCCTTTATTTTTAGATGTGTGCTCCTCACAGACAAAATCAAAAGTCAACTGCCTGAATGCTTTGATGGTTACAAAAATAAATATTTTGTTTATATATTTCAAATAAAAGCAGAGATGTTTTTCCAATAAGCAGCATTTTGCTGCTGCTTGATTCTGTCAATGCATTTAACAGTCAATATGAGAAATGCTATTTTTATGCAGATTCTGTTTACTTCAGCATTATTTATAAAGCAATACTGTGTGATGGTAAACCCATGTCTGTAAAGTCATGTTTTTGCTTCATGTCTCCCTTTTTGCGGTGTGGCGCACATTACAGATACATAATTCAAACATAAATGTTATTTGACATAAGGGAATAAAACTATTTTCAGCTCATGAAAAAACCCCGTTAGTATAAACTTGAAAAGCTCTTTCTCAAAATCACCACTGTCAAACCGGTAGCACATTTCTGCTGTAGTGTAGCCTTACTTTTTTGCGTGTGGTTGAAATGTCATGGTAATAATCAATTCATCTTATAAAAGTTAGCGAAATACGCTTGCTAATACTTGGTAGTGAAACCAAACCCTGCAATCCTAATGTATTAGTAAGGTATAATTTTGCTGAAATAGCCTTGGCTTCTGTTGCCGTATATCTTGCTTGTGTTGTGTACCTTGTTATTGGTTGAGTTTAGAAATGCAAGACAAGTTTCTCGGTAGTTAAAATTACCAAGTTCTCCTGCACCCTTATCAGAGAATTTGCTGCGCTTTCTGCATACAAAGGATGAATTTACCGTTCAAGCCTAGAAATAGTGTTGAATGTTCTATTCCGGTATATATACTGAAATATCAGGGAAAAATTCATTGCCAGGCGAAGTATTCCTTGTTTCTTTGATAGTGAATTTGATAGTGCCTCTGTATGTAATTTTTTCCGTTTTTATTAACTGAATAAACTTAACAATAGGAAAATGTAAAGAAGGAATAGTTAATGTAGTTGAAACTGGTTTTGATTTTGCGTTTTGTTGTTTTGTTTTTTTTTTTAATAGAAGCAGTGTAGTCTACTATTTTATTGCAACTCCTTTGCTTCTGACAAAAGTAGAAAAAGACACCTGAGAATGGCTAGCAGGAAAAATTCGTTCCTGATTAGTCTTCCAGTTAATTGCAAATGTCTTCTATCATAGCTTGTATACTACCTTTCCTGATTGTCATCATCAGACAAAAAGATTGTGGAGATCCTTTTAATCTGACACATTACTGAGCTTTTTCTAGGCTTTCTGCTATCTTCTTTGGGCTTGCTGGTAGTAGTGTAACGGTGGGGTTATCTTTCACATTCAGATCTGTGAGAATTTTAAAACTGAAATCTTTATTTTCTGTTTGCCAGCAAAATTATGTGCTGCTTTGTGAAATGTAGACAAATCCATATTCCTTGCCCCAAGGATGTTGCAGTATAAATCCCTCAGCTCATATGTTCATGTATTCATCACTAGTTACGCTAGTAGCGTTGGTCCTGCTAAACTCAGTGGCACTACTCGTATGATTAAAATTTAAAAATGCATAGCAGTTTGTAGAGTTGGAACCTGAATAACATGTAATGGAAACAAATAAGGACGTGGACGGGAAAGATGTATAGAAAAGGTTGAAGGTTTTGCTGAGTTTGTAGGGCTTCTTTGGAAACTTATGCATTGCAACTGGGACTGACTTCATGGTTTTATTTATAATATAAACTTTAATAAATTATAAGACTGCTATAGCAAGTACTTTGAATTCACATATTTTATGAATCCAGCTGTAATGTGCTTTGTAGGGCTCTGCAAAGCGCTGCACTACATTGTGTGTCTGCCCTGTTCATGTGCTGAATTTCTTTCCCGCTCCTTTTATATTACTGCACTTGAGAGAGTTTTCACTTACTAGTTGGAACAGAAGCTGAAGGGGATCTTTAGGAAAGCACAGTCAAGCAGACATAATAAATTTTGAAAGGCATAAAAACCTACCTCCCAATTGAGGGAGGTAAAGATTTACAATACATCATAGAAATACTTTTTTTTTTTTTTTTTTTTTTTTGATAAAGCAAATCTTGTGACTTTGCAAAGCTTTTCTTACTGCAAGGCAGTGGAAGAGCCACTCCTAATGTAACAAGTGGTTTTCTTTTTGACTTGAAGATGAGATAAGATTATTTTCAGATCAGTTACAGGCAACAGAGTAGAAGAGACAATGCTTTTAAATAGGTGCTTGTCTAGGTTTTTTTTCTCTGATGCACAGAACAGTTATGTTGGATGCTAATTACTTGATTCCATGCCTTTTCTTCTGGAGACATTGAGGTACACTGCACTGAATCAGCTTGTCTTTGCTCAAGGGAGGAGGTCCTCAATGAAGTGCTTCCCAGGAAGAAGAACAAACACTGGTGAAACAAGATAGTATCTAGTAGTGTATGCCTTATATGCCTTATGGTGTGAGGTTATAAAATTAGCTGGTTTTTAAGGGCCCTCAGTTGACAGCTTCCTTTTTTAAAAAAAAAAAAAAAAAGAATCAAAAAACCCCAAACTCAAAAAACTCACCACTAACCCAAAAATGTTAAAAAAAGTTTTCTAAACTCTCTCAAATTTTCAGACTAAACAGAACATATATCTTCAAGTTTGAAGACAGCTTCTTCTCTTAGATTGATAATTTAATGACATTCACCACATATTGGAGCTGTTGAGAGAATTGGATTATAAAGATTTGTCGATCGCTTTTAACAACACAGACTATTAATTTATTTTACCTTTCTAACATTCCTGTTACTTTGAAATGTTTCTTTTTAAAGAGCTGTTATATTTTATCATAAAGCATTCCTGCTTTCACTGCAAAAGGGTATTTATTACTGCTTCTCTTCTAGGTGAAATGTGATTACACTATCTTTCCCCATCTATTTCAAATGTAGTAAAAGGGATAGGTTTTGCCAGCACAGGGCTATATGTGAGGAGAGGAAGAAAACAGGTGGACGTTGGATGTGGTTTGTAACGGGGTCTTACCCAGTAGGGACTTCCCTTACTGTAATGTAGTACAGAAATTTACTTGTCTCATCTGAGTGAAAGTCTCTAATTTCACCTTTTTAATCCCCAAGTAAGACTTTTAATGCTATTCTCTTCCCTGGTAGTGCATTTTTATAGACCTTTGAATGTATTTGTGGCTACTGTACTTGTGTGGGTTGTTTGGCTATCGTTACTGTTTTGARTATTTATCTTAGTTTTGAATCACAAATGTCTTGCAGCTTTCTTAGCGTACTAAATTTCTTCAAACATCGTGATCTTGGTGAGTAAATAGTAGCACGTGCCATAGTTCTTTATTTTATCTATTTTCTGTAAAATTAAGAATCTTGATAATTTTGAACTGAGGGGATTTAGTTTATTTTTACCTCTTGACATGAAAGAAAAGCTGAATAGAAGCTAAAGGACTAGACTGAAAAAGCACAGATTATTTAATGTTTTTTTTTTTATTGTTGTTTGCTTTTAATTGGCAGTGCTCCTATTCCTCTCCCTTTCCTCTTCCCTGCTCGACCCCCGCCCCCCAATTTCTGTGCTGAATATTTAAACCAGAGGTCAGTTTGGCTCTGTGTTGTTTAAAATACACTGCAACTGAACTGCTAAATGGAACAACAGCATCAGCATAAAATGCAGAGACCATATTAGGTCTGAGAGGATGGAAGTGCGCATAGGTTATCAATAAATACACAAATCAAAGTGAACTTACTCTATAGATGTATTCTTTTTCATAGTGAACTAACAGTGTTTTTGAGCTCCAGTCCCCTTCTCATCACAGAGTAATGAACCCAGTTCTTGCTGTTCATGTTTTCTCCTTTTCTTTCTTCTAACTCCCATAGCACAGTTTTTTCAATCCAGCATTCACTGCACATGTTCCAGTCATGAGGTTACAAAGCTGACATTGCAGTCTCAGCAGAGGTTATCTCTTTAAAATTCCCTAAAATTCCCCTTTGGCACATCCAGTTTGGCAGCTGGGTTTCTGTAGGAAACTGATGGAGCCACCCCCTCCCCTTATGTCCTTTATAAAAATAGAAATCTATTAAACCTCTGGCCAGAAGGGCAGATGGGTAAGTACTCCCTCCAAAGCAGACAGTGCTGCTTCCTAAGCTTTTCTCCCTAGTTTTATACTCTCAAAAAAATCAGTTTTATATACTTCAGAGCCAACTAAGTAGTGAAAATATCTGCTTTTAAGATTAAAATGCAACTTGCCTGTTGTTCTTCAGGACATGTGAACTCTGTGCTCTGGAGGGTATATACAGCTCCTAAGAAATACTGACCTGTTGTTTGAAATATTTAAAATTAGTTATGCAACTGCAAAATCAGAAGCTTAGAAGATCATGCCTGAACAATGCTGTAGAGAAAGACTTGCCAAACCAAATGGGAGGTTTAAATATCTARCTGCCAACATAGGAAGGTGATCACTGACCTAATAATATTCAAGAATTAATCTAAATGGGCATTGCCCACTTGCATTTTACAACGTGGCTTTACTTTCATGCAAATAATGTCCCTGAAATGCATTAATTATTTGTTTCTGCTTCCTGTAAGGAAGGAAGGGAGAGAGAATTCTGTCTGCGTCCCCCTCCTTGCATCACTACTTTCCCCTTGGGTGTCATTCTGGGTGAGAGCTGCAATGACTGCTTTCCTGCTTAAAATGGGTTAAATTTAATGGTAGAATTTAGGTGTCTGAGTTTGAGGAGAACCCAAAAAGCCAGTGTCCTCCCTGAAAGTCAAGGAGAAAGGCTCCTTTTGTAGCTTTACTCTGGGCTGCAGCTTTCTCATGGCATTTCTTCTGGAGAGCTGCAAGTTGTTACGTCGCGTATTGTTTACGTTTTGGAAAGTGAGAATTGTGGATTTGGATTCACAGGATGAGGAGAGCCCAGGAAAACCAAAGACTCTGCAGTTCAACAGCAGCCAAAGCCAACCCACCTGGTAGCTGCAGTGCCACGTCTCTTACATCACCTCTGGGTTCATCTGACCATGTTGAGTTGTTTCTGTGTGTTAAGCCAGCAGAATAGCTTCTGCTATTTTAGTGTGGTGGAACGGCTTGATAGAGGATCAGACCAGCTATAGGGGACTGACAGCTTGAGTGAAGAGAGAAGCTAGTGGGACTTCTGGAGCAGCAGATAGATTGGCTTGGAGCTATAGACCAGCTGTCTTGGTGCTCTAGCCTCTAGAGCATTATACGAAAGGTGAACAACTCCCACTGTGTCCTACTGTCTTTCCAGAAAAGGCAGTCCTACTTTTTGTGGTGCCTGCTGTCAGGAGACCCCTTGCTTTCCCTGGCCCCTCATCGTGTAGAGGTGGGCGCCGGGCAGTTGTGAGGCAGGAACCCACTCAGTGGATTAGATGAGGAGCTCAGGAGCACTTCTGCATGGAGCGTTTCCTGTAGAACAGCTTTGAATGGCTCCCTCCTGAGAACCTGTGCTTTKTACATCACCTTTGGAAGAGCTTAACACTCTGGCCCCTCTGGAGAACTGCAACAGCAACTGCTATTTTGACTCACTCTGCCTGGTGCTTGCGATCTCTCTTTGAGGACTATGACCCCTAAATAGGCTCTTCTCATCTCTTTGTTGATGGTCAACATGCACCTGACACCTGACGCTAAATCCCGTATGAGTTGCACAGAACACTGCATTTTCTCACCATAAGTTACAATGTCTGTTTTCTTGTTTTTGTTGAGGAAAATCTTGCTAACATGGCCTCACTATTTAACCATCTTTGAGTCAGCCTGAAGCTTTTTTCTTTGTGTGTTGCTTTTTAATGCAGTGAAGTGTCTACCTACTTGTTATTCTTACTGTTTTTACCATTCCTGATTTCCCCACCTCTTATTTATTAAGAACTTGATATGTGTTTGTCACAGGAAACAACAAAAATAATTTTGTCCGTCATCCTCCTCTATGTCTGCTGGAGTTTGTGAGGGCAGGGAACAATGAGAAAACCACCACTCTAAATTGTTCTAATAAACTTAACAATGCAAGAATCTGCAAGTTTATCATCAATCCGGGTGAAAAAGCATAATGCATTATATGAGCACTTGTAATCCATTTCAGTGCAATGTCAGATGGGTTAACATTGATTTCCCTTCTCCACCACACGTGCAGAGAAATTTATTTATGTAACAAAAAAACGTCAACAGTCACCTCCTGCAGCCCTTTTTGGAAGAGGCTGCTTCTTAACAGTATTTTGCAAGGAGAATTGAGAACGCAGAGGACTGAATATTCAAAGAGTGTGTGTGGGGAGTTGCAGTTACCTYGGGAGTGAAATGAAGAAGGTGTAGGGTCCTCATTTGTGTGGTGCAGACATCCTTCATCACCTTTCTGAACAAGCTTAAGGCTGGGCCCCTTTTGTGCTTAGCGCTATAAGACAAAGCCTACCTGGGACACCTTTATTACACAAAAGCAAAATGAACGATTCAGTTTCCTGCTTGTCTGTTACTTTTGGCAAAATTCGCCGCACCAGGCAGCTCCCACCGTTTTTTACAGTCTGGGTGTCTCGRGGTAGAAAAAAACAGTTGATTGGTTTCTTTGTTTTTAACTGAAAGATTTCCCCGTAATGCAGCTGTTTTGTCAAAAGACACTCCTCTAGACTTTACACTTTGGAGGTATTGAATGTTCCTGATGGATCCTTTAAAGTGTTTTAAAGTGCATAATTGGGGCACTTGAGCATAAAACTACAATTATACACTTGTGTGTTAATTTTGTGTACAGATAGATATTACTTCAGTCTGGCCATAAATGAGAAGGAATCATTTTATTGTGAGTGTAAGAATTTGTTTTGTGAATGCTTAAACAAAATAGGTGTTTAGATAATAGCCCAAGACGACCAGCCTTGGGGGGGAAGAGGGGTTTAAGCTTTCAAGAAAGGGAAGGAGCATCCATGGATATACTGGAGATGCTTGGATGCTTTGAAAGAATAGCAGGTATTATAAAGATTAACTGATGGAGCACAGTATTTGAGTTAAGATTAGTTGCAATATTAATTAAAAAAAGAATTCTAGTAGGTTGGCAGAATGAATGAATGAGCTTGATGGTTGATTCTTTGCAAATTTTTAAGGGGGCTATTTTCAGTTAATCAAAACAGGTCATTTTTAATAAGTGATGTTATGACTATAAAGGTTCTTGTTTGTTTTTCTTTCCATTTTGAAGATAACGTTACGTGAACTGGATTATCTGTATTCAGATACTTAAATTTATTAGATGTTTCTAAGACTTACTTGTGGTAAGTGATATGAGGAATAATTTACAATAATCATCTTATTTTGAGTATAATAAAACTAATCATTTAAGAAATTATGTGCTATATGGTTTCAGCCATGAATTTATACGATAGATGTCTTTGATGTTTCTGTCAGGGTTCTTTTGATGTTTTCCGGTGCTAAGTAATAGGTCAAATTAAATAATAGAAATGGTATAATTCAAATATCTAAACTATGTGACTACAAGGAGAGGTTTGAAAGTTTTCTTTTAAAAATAGTTGCAGCAATATTTGAAGTCATAGCTGCATTACAGTTGTAAGATATAGCATTCTGGCCGTAGCATTATGTAAGTAATCTTATTTAAGAGGCTGACTTGTTTTTTATCTGGTCCCGATAGAGAAAAGGAAAGAAAAGCCAGCACAGAAAAGATTTACATCTTCTTCTCTTTTTGTATTGCTGATGCTGTTCGGTCAAACTCTTCTAAAGAGGTGTTGTGGGTTGTCTTTGGTTTTTGGTTTTTTTGGGGGTTTTTTTGTTTGTTTGTTTCTTTTAAGCAAGCATAAGTACTCCAGAGCCTTTGCCTATGTCAGTAGGAATGTTGTCGTTGAGGGACTGTGCCACAGGAATGGGATCCTGATCTTAGGCAGTTAATTTATTATCTTGCAGCATAGCATTATGCTGGGCTGGTAGAGACGTAATCAAAATTTCTTATCCAGTTGGTTCAGCCAGTCGTTCTGTTTGCCTCAGGATTCCTTGCTGCGGGAAATTTTTAGTGTCCAGATGAAAAGTATGATTTTGATCCTGCTGTAATAGAAGAAACTAGTAGAATTGGACTGTACAAATGACTACATTTGTCACAGAAACTGCTGAACCTAAATGATAGCTGTGGGAGGTCATGCCTTTTTCTTTTGTGTGTTGACCTCCTATGCTGTGGACACTATTTGGGGATTGAAATCCATAATGAGAACACAAAGAGCTGTAAATCTGTTCTCCCACTGCATGTGCATGGCAAGTTTTTCATGATTAGAAGTGTGATATCCCTTAGAAAAGTGAAGGACTGGAACTGGAGATGACTTGCTGTGTGTAACATCAACCTACTGCTCTGCTGTTTCAGAGTCAGGCCCAGGAGGCAGAGCTGTGGGGGCTAAGTCAAAAGTGGTGATCTTGTCAAAGGTGTCTGGGCCAAAACTAGAGGGGTTCTCTGTTAAACGCCAGAAATTGCACGTGCCCCTTGGCTGTTAACTTTGTACTAAGAYGCTAAATTGAGGTATGTTTAAAGCAGCTCCACATTATTAAATCACAGAATGGTTGAGGTTGGACAGGACCTCTGGAGGTCATCTGGACCAAGCCCCCTGCTCATGCAGAGCCACCTAGAGCCTGTTGCCCAGGACCATGTCCAGACAGCTTTTGTGTATCTCCAAAGATGGAAACTCCACAACCTTTCTGGGCAGTCTGTGCCAGTGCTCGGTCACCCTCACAGTGAAAAAGTGTTTTCTGATGCTCAGAGGGAACCTCCTGAGTTTCAGATTGTACCCATTGCCTCTGGTCCTGTCACTGGGCACCGCTGAAAAGAGCCTGGCTCCATCTTCTTTGCACCTTCCCTTCAGGTATTTATATACATTGATGAGGTCCCCCTAAGCCTCCTCTTCTCCAGGCTGAACAGTCCCAGCTCTCTCAGCCTTTCCTCATAGGGGAGGTGCTCCAGTCCCTGCATCATCCTTGTGGGCCCAGGCAGAGCTCCATACATTCCAGCTGCGCTCTCACATAAAGGCCATCCCCATTCTCATCCTTCCAGCCTGTCCTTCCGAAAGAGCCACTGGAGTGCTCCAGTCATGGGAGCCATCTCACCACATCTCTGTAATCCCAATAAGACTGTAGCCTTGCTACTGCACACAGAGCTCTAACACATCATGTTTATGCCCATGCTGCGTGCATTCATGTACAGGCACTTCAGAGAGGCATCCCACCATGCCGATTTCCCAGAAAGGGTCTGGGTTTTTTAACCTTTACATTAACCATATTTCTCCAGGAACTGGGAGCCCAAGGAGGATGGAAGAGTTGAAACTGCACTTCTGTAACATCAAAAGCTTGGGGTCATCCATCTCCCTGCACAGTGAGGTGCTAGAGTGCCTAAGCAAATGCATCTGTTGTCACAGGTGTACTCAAGTGGGCCTTTCTGCCGGGGGAGAGATAGKAATAAGGAAAGGAGAGGAAAAGTGGCTGTCAGGGAGAGTGTGTGCGCACTGTGATTGTCTGTGAAGCCCAATCAGTGGAACTGAGTAAGTTTGGGTGGGCAGAGGAGGAGGGCATGGGTTGCTGAAGGGTACACAGCATCGGTCCCTGTGGAAGATAYTTTATATTCTTCTCTTGCTGTTTTTAAGAGGTACAGTGAAGGACTCTAAACGATCTCAGATGATTTAGCTGTGAAAGCCATCAAACTTAGATATGCTAAAGACAGTATTCATCAAGATTGATATCTTTAGAGGAGCACATGCATGAATTAAAAAGCACCCTTCTCTTTTGAAAGAGACTGGAAGAAGGAAGGAAAACTCAAGGGTGTGTAAGGTGTTGGGGAAGCGATGGTAAACAGGGTGTGTATGCATTCTGCCTTTTCTCACTACTGCAATTAAAGAATAATGTTTGCATTTCTTCCAGCTACTAAGATTGTGTGCCAAAAGAAATGTAGAGTGAAAGCCATGCTACAGAAGGATTTTTCAGTCTTCAGTAGTTAAGTGTTGCGAGTCTCTCTGTGTATAAATGCATAAAAATGGAGGATTACTCATGCGGTTAGATTACCTGCTATTCAGACTCAACCCATACCTCTCATTTGTGTTCMCTGCTTTAGAAGGTTTGACTGGCAGTGCAAAACTTGTCTGAAGAAAAATGTTTATTTGTATGTATTTTCTTAGCCATATTTTATTTTAACCACCATTTGAGAAATAGTGGTCAAAACTGTTACCAATTTCCTGGAGAATAAATGGCAAATACAGGATTTGGGGACCAAAGACTGTTGTGTGGTCCATTCATAGATGCACAAGAAGTGCCCTGTGATAAATTATTTGTTATATAGCCAGGTTAAATACAGGCTTTTGCATTTTTCTTTAATGGCTGGCATTTCATRGGTGAGTTTTATGCTATTAGTGCAGTGAGGGATGAGGTTTCCTACGTACTTTTTACTGAAGCACCAACCATTGGAGACACCGTAGGGATCAGGTGAAGCTTGCATTGGTGGTGGCAGTTCTGATGTGCTTTTTTCTTATGTTGGTTTGTAAAATGGAAATCAAATACTTAAGCAGATTACATGATCCCTTATAATTGTTTTGATCACTTTAAAAAAAAAAAAAGGGAAGGAAGGCCGAGTATAAGAATAGATATCTTATCTGACTCATCATTTAAGTGTGTGCGTATATATATAGGCACTATGATTTCTCTCTATTTTTAATACAATATATCAAAATAGCTCTTCTGAAAAAAATTCTATTGTATATTTTCAGTCTTCTCTATGGTGTTGGTCTAGGGGATGGATATAACAATACGGAAGTCTCTTACTAGAGATTATCATATCTTCATCCCTTAATTTGCAGAAAGGACCAAATGTTGCATTAGTTCAAACTGTAATGCACTGTACAAATCAACACTATCGGGCTCTTGTGTAGCAAAAATTTCTTCCTATTGTTTCTAGACTCATCTGTTTACTTCTCCCTTGAAACTAATTTTAGCTCATCTAAAACATGCAAATTTTTTATTTTTGTTTGTTTGCTGGTTTTAGGGGAAGGTGGGAGTGGGAGGTGGTTGTGATATTGGCATAGATTTAGCATTTGCAGCAGAGGTAGTTTTCATCAATTTCTGACAAGGGAATCAAAGTGTTCTTTTTTGGAAGGAGAGATATTGCTTTTCCTTATAAATGATTGACTATTTTGTGGTAGTAGTCTTTATTTATTTGGCTCTCATCATGAAGAATAGCAAACTTACTCAAAATCTCAGTACATCAAAAATATGTCAATACATAAAACATAAGTACTATTCCATACTATGCAAAAAACTATGTTAATAAGATGTGAAGGTTGCACAGCTAAGAAGTCAGAAAACATAAATGATAAGATTCTAGCAGCCACATTAACTGAGCCACATTTCACATCCTCTGTATTTTATGAAATGCCTTTGACAACATAAATCAGTAAGAGAAGGTGTTATATATGTGCAACATGGCTCAGTTAATGTTGCTTTTGGAACCTTAACATCTATATTTTCTGACTGGAGAGTTTTTTAATCATGTAATCTTAGTAGTTTTTTACATTCTATTTTTTTATAGTTTCTCTTTTTCAAAAGAGAGGAAAATTGCCTGTACTAATAATGGGTTAGCGCATGTTGCTTTGATTTAAGCTACAGTAAAAAGCAGGATATAGAGAGCACCTCATGACAGGTACATATTTGATGCTATATRCATTGTTCTGACAACTGGTATAATCATGCTGCTGTGCACTTTTTGAGGAAAAGGGGACTGCAGGCATGTGTTTGAAGTCCTGTCCTTTCTGTCCTGCACATTAACAGTAGTACAGCGTATGACTGCATTGCAGGCTGCAGCGTGTTGTAAAGATACTTGAGCTACCTTTTTAAATTAACTGGCTTGTGTACAAGAAGCAGCCTGTCTACAAGAGTGTGGATCTCCCTCTGACCTAATTCACCCTTCTATAGAGCACGGCAAACTAGCCTAGCACGGCTTTTGGAGTAGGCTCCTTCCGATATCTGAGCTAGTTTGCAGATCTGTGTACTGCACTGCAGTCTTCAACATAGACATACATTTAATGACTCTGCAAAATCCACTACCTTGCAAGTTCTGGAGTGGGGATTATTGTGCTGTGACACAGAAACATGCTTTTTATCCTTTCGCTTCCTTGCTCTGGGTCACAGGGTGGACCAGTATCAGGCCCAGTGTTAATATTTTAAAGGCTCTTAATAAGATTTTAAAGTTCATACTTCAGTGTAAAGGCAAACAGTCTAGGAAAGACAGTAACATAGGTGAACGTTGTGACCAATGTATTGTCAAAAGGTCAAAGCTAAGTGATAAGATGTAATAGAATTTATAGAATGTATGAATGCCTTAGCATCAGGAGTTCTGATTTACCTCTGATTAATAGCCTTGACATTAACACCCAGCTTTTTACTTGGTTTCCTTTTAGAATTCTTTTTTGTTGTTGTTCAGTGAGCATGACCTGTAGCCTTCATTAAGACTGTGTGTGCACAAGCACGCTGGGGTTGGACATGGTGATTGAGACAGGAGATCGTGCTGCACTAACTATGATAGAATCTTCCACTGATGTGTGCCAGAGGATTTCCCTACACTGTATAAGCATATTATATTTTTCTTCTTTCTGTCATCCAGCTAAACATACAGATGAAGACCTGGGCTTATGTGAACTCAAAAGTTCTAAATGTGAACCAATTTTTTTTAAGTACATGAAAGTCAGAGGGTTAGTTTTCCCTTAMAACTTCCTATTCAAAAGTATGGAGAAATGCATGGTTTGAATGTTTGGGGGAAAATACTTAACGTTTTGGCAGAGGTCTGGCTTTGGAAGTGTAARACCAAAGCAGCAGATGTTTCAGAAAATCACGAGAGTTTTATTTGAAGGTTTGATGGGAACTATGTGACAGCTTGCTTTATAGTTATTACTGAAGTGACCTCTGTAAAATTAAAAGAATAAGAATTAAAATTGGCTATAACATTTTGTTGACTGAAAGAATGGGCTGTTTTACTTTGGTGTGAAGTACTAGGTGGTGTGKTTTTTTTTTTCCTTTGAATCCCACTCACTATACTTCTTGTATTCTAATTTCTATGTAATTACAGTGTTATAGTTGCTAGGAAAGTGGAATGTTACTGATRATTACATTTCTGAAGATGGTACTTGTTTCACAGTGTTCAGGTCTTTTTCACTGTTTCTCAGCAAAGTAAGCCATTGAATCAGGTAGTGTCACCCTTTCTTCTGACTGCCACCCCTGCCTCTGGAGTTCAGTTTTTCTTCTCTCTGTAAGCAGGGCTTAATGCTAATCAGGCCTGACAAACCCTTTTCCCCCCAGATTTTTGCGTCATGACACTGTGGACCAAGAGTTCTGAACTGTGCTGTTGCCTGCTACCGACGTTACCCAGGATCTGCCTTAACTTTTGGGGCACCAAACAGATTGCAGGGAGAAGCCATGACTGATGTTGCCAGGACTCTTTCCGTGTAGTGAGCGTGTCATGGTGACTGGCGTGTTCGGATGGGTCCCAAAGTGACTTGGCAGAGCTTTTTGTGATAGGGGACACGTAAAGTTTTTTCCATTATTGACCAGGCCTAGCCATTAGGATGGTTTAGAAGTGCAGCAGCTGCATATTGCTGGTATTACTAGTGTACCTATGCTAACACACTAATTCTGTTACATTTTAATTTTAAAAATTATTATGATGACTGTAATGCTGTCTAATGATCCTTCTCCTTTGACATCCGTTATGGATTATGCATGCAAAAATTGCTTAAAACTTCCATTACTATCAAGGTATTACCTGGACAAAGAATGTCTGCCACAAGACCCCTTGTTCAAGCAAGAATTAAAGATAATGGGCTAAGTTTTACGTTTAATTGGATTTCTCCCACCTCTTCATTCTGGCTGCCAATTTTGTTCCTCTTTTATTCTCATCCTTTCCTTGTTTGCATTCAGAGTGGTTTAATCACTGATGGTCAGTCATACTTCTCCCAAAATAATGCTATTTGTACTGTGCAAGTCAGACAGGAGGCAAAGTAATTATTACAGTTTCTGTGCCTGCCTAGGAATAGATTCAAACTCGGGTCTGTCCTCTCTTGAAGAATGTGTGCATTACCACAGGCATGCTGAAGTTTCCCAAATTCTCGTCTCCTGCGTTGTGTGGCCACAAAGAATGTGGGTGTAAGGGAGAAAGGGAGAGAGGGTTTTACCTTATGAATAAAGAGGATGTTTGGGTCATTCACTCCAAGCATTGTAAGTAATTGGCTTCAGATTTGTTTTGTTCTAGGGAGATTTTAATTAAGCTTTTTTATATGCTGCTTAATAAACATTTGTCCATAAGCAGTATCTTGTGATCCCCATCAGTAAAGCAGGAGGATTAATTTGCATGTTGTTGTTTGTTATTTATTTAGATAGCCACAGAAATTATACTGAGTGTTCTGCTAAGGCAGCAGTGATGGTCTCTGCACTGAACAGTATAGCATCTAAAAGTACATGTAGCATTAGGATTATTGTTGCAGTTTTGGAGGTTTTTTWAAAAAAAAACACCACAGTTTGGATTGGGAGAATATAGAGGAAAATTCCAACATAAGTAACTGATACCTAAAGTTGGAAGAAGAGCCCARTACCCTTTTTTGCACCAGTGCCTGGAAGCAGATTGCTAGGGAAAACCTTTAAGAACTTGGAGCAGTCTCCCAGCTTCTGGCAATCCAGGTGTTACTGCCTCTTCAGGTTGCTTACATTTATTACTTAGTACCTCACACACCAGATTTTCATTGCTTCCTCACAGGACAGAATACATATTGCAAAGAGGTGGTTAGAACATAGGCTTGTCTATATCAGGTCAGATCAAGGGTTCATGTAGCCCTATATCCTGCCTCCAGTGGAGGCTTTAATTTGACGCATAGAGAAGAGTCAGAACAAAGCAAGCATGTGATACTTCCCCCAATATTATCCAAGCCTCCAGCTATTTCCAGTTCAGGGACTTTTTGAGCCAGATGGGGCTCTATATATTTGGTAACCCTCAGAGGATGTATCTTTTGTGAACTTGTCCAGTCTTTGCTTGAGCCCACATAAACTTTCAGCTTTCAAAACATCATTTGGCAAGGAGTTTCAAACATCTGCTACCTCTGTGACTAGAGAACCTATCTCTCATGTTGAAGTTTGCTTCTACTAGTGTCTACCATTTAATGCCTCCTAATTGTTGTGTTGGACAAGATGGTTTTGTAGCTTTCTATCATATTCTTACTTCCTGGTGTCTTTTCCATGCTCAAAGGGTTATAGCTTCTTTTCATGGAAACAGTTCTGTACCTTTCATTCTTGTTTCATTTCTCTGAACCTTTGTGTTTGACCCTTCCTAGTAAGTCCAAGAAGTCTGTAGAGAGGGATTTTCCTTTGCAAAAGCTGTGTTAATGTTTCCTAATTCTGATCTTCATGCTTGTCTGTCCTGATTTATCCAGAATATTCATCAGTCCTTTATAGTCTTAAATTACTCAAATCTATGCCTTTTTTTTTTTTATAGCCATATTCCAATTCTCACCTACCAAGGCAGCTCCAAGTTAGAGACTGTGTACCGTCATTAGTAATTCAGCTATATCATTCTTGAATTTGTTTAGACCTCTGGGGTGATACTGTATGGGCTTGAGCATTTCTTATTGTTCATTTGTCAGTTTGTTCCATGAATAGTCCCATCAGATTCAGACACATTCATTGAGTCCCTCACAAAGGAGGAGGACTCCAACATGGGAACCTCCCAAGGTTTTTCCATGGTGCATACTAGTGCAAAAAATTTGTTCAGCTTCTCTGTGATGGCCCTGTTTTGTCTGAATCTCCTTTTATACCTTGATCATCACTTGGCGCTTCAGACTCTCTGGCAGACCTCCTGCTCCTGATGTGTTTGAAGGAATGATTCATTACTCATTTGATTCCCTTTCCTAGCTGTTCCTCCAGTTCTTTCTGGCCTGCCTTATTACATTTGAAGTGCCAGAGTTTACAGTCTTTTCTGTTTTCCTCATTAGGACTTGGTGTCGGCTTATTGAAGGTTGCCTTTTTGCTTCTAGAAACCTGCAATGAGCCATGCTGATGTCCCTTTGCTCTTCTCAAGTCTTTCTTAATAGGTGGTGGATATTGGTTCTGTGCTTTCCATGTGGTTGTTGTTAAGCAGCTTTGATGCTGCCAGTCAGATTTTATTTGTTGTAGCTGTCTGTTAGAGCTTCCTTTTAACAAGCTTTCTCCTTTTTTATGTAGTTACACTTTTTGAAGTTAAGCACAACAGTAGTAGTTTCCTTGATTTTCATTGTTCCTGTAGGGATGCTCAATTTAACTGTGTTACGGTCACTGAGGCGTAGTGGTTCTGCAGCTGTAGGGTGTAGAAGTAGATGATTCCTGCTGCTCAGGACTGAGCCAAAGGGAGTGGCTCCTCGTGCAGGCTCCCTAACCAGCGGTTCGATGGAACAACCTTTGGCAGTTATCTGATACTTTGGTCTCTGCTTTGTAATCCACTTCCTCAGTCTACATGGGAGGAATTGAAATCTCCCTCTATACAATCTTGCACCGTGCCTTTGCTGACCTTGCTCGGTGTGCTGCTGCCGCCAGTGTCGCCATAGTTGGGCCATGCCTGGTGGTTCCAGCACTCACTCTTCCTGATCCAACCAAGCTCCAGGCCTCTGCTGCTTGGTGAGGTGGAGTTTTGTTTTGATTTGTTTCTAAACTCTGTGTAGCATATAATATTACTTYGTCATCAGCTGTCTTCCCTATGTATTTTTATCCTAGATGGTGCAAAATAGCAACCCACTAATTGTCTCCCTTCTACTAGATTTCTGATGTGACTATTGCYAGTGCTTTTGTTGGAGGCTTGATGTTCCAGTGATCCAGTTTTTCTTCTACTCCCCCCCCTTTGTGTAGAAGGTGATGTATTGTTGGATTTTCTTCTTGCCACGCTATTTACTCTGCAGTCATCTCTGTGTCTGTTTTCATTCTTTGAATCTTCTCTGCGTCTTCACTTGATGACCCAAAATCTCCATGTCTTCATTTGTCATAGCAATGCCATGCTTTTGAACCATGTGTTCTTCTAATCTCCTCTCTTCAGTTTAAAATTTCACTTTCTTGATCCTTAGGTACCAGTGTCCTGGCTCCTATGTTCAGGTGAGCTCCAGCCCTCCTGTACAAGTCTCTTTATTCTAGAAAGAATGTTCCGGTTCCTGATGAATCTGATTTCTTGCTTTGTCACCATCCTGTCAACCGGGCATTCAAATTCTGTTTTCCTTCTTCTTCCTTCCAGAAGCCCATATTTTGCTGTCAGGATATCTTTCCTAGTGTTACTGGGATCCAGATGGACCACAACATAGGTTTCTCCTCAGCATTTCCTAGGAACCAGTCCAGGCTCTGTGACCTTTGCAGCTGATGGGCAAATCACCATGTGGTCTTCTGTCAGATCCCAGACTCCAGTTGTCTGCTTGCCTGATGATATTCCAACACACCCTTTTCAGTTTGCATAATAACTGCCTCATTTATGCATCAGCAGGGAGAGGGTATTTGTCAAAAAGTGTTACTTTGGTCACAGAAACATCTAACTGCCTGTGAAATGATGGTGAAGGAAATGGAAGTGCAAGCAAAGAGAACAAGTGCAGAAGTGGGGTTACAGTGCTGACCTTAGGAGGTAGCAAGAAGTAGGACTACCAACTTCTGGCAGAGGCAATGGGAGCAGATAAGTTGTGATAGTAAAAACAACCTACACACATGTTTAAATTTGACTTTATAGTATTATTATTATCGCCTAGCAAATATTACTGTATTGTTGAATGAATGTAGTAAGTTACTTTTAGGTACAACAGGTATGTGTATACATGTTGAGTAAACAGATTTATCGGTGTATCAGAGACTCAGTGGGAACAATTCAGAGATCAAAGCATTTCAGATGTGCTCGGGTATCCAAGACATTTGCTTAGGGCAGAGATGTGCAGGACAAACGGGAGGCTCATTCCAGAAAAGAGAAGTCCTGTGTTGCATCTGTTGTTCAATTGAAATTGTACTAAATACCAGTGTTTGGGGAAAAGCACGGGTACCTAAAATAGGGTCAATATAGACACAATATCAGGAGCTTGTTGAAAGTGCGCTCTTTCAAATACCTCAAGAAAATGTCAGTGTCTATTGATACAAGACTTACAGACTAAACTGATGCAGAAAATTCCTCTGATGTTATAATTGACTTGCTTTTGGTTATAACTTAAATTCTCAGAGTGTGTGTGGGTTCTGAGTGCATGATATATGTGCTGATTTGTCTGTTAATAGGACTTGTAACAGGTTATTTTGTGTTGCACTGGTGTGGTGTTTTTTTTTTTTTTTTTTTTTTTTTTTTTTTAAAGATTTATCTTAGTAGGGAGAGGAGACTGAGAGAGACTGAAGTTGACAAAAACAAAAACCTGCCAAGCCCTAAGTTTTATTGTGTAAGGCTTAAACACACAAACACTAAAAACCTGAGTGTCGTGGGCAAAGCGTTTCACAAAAATCAGTACTTTATTGCTAAAAAAAAAAAAGGCATTTCTTTTTGAATAAGTCTTTTAGAATTGTGCCTTTTTTYCCACAATTCTACTTTTGGGTCGGCGCATCAGAATGATTCCTCTGTCGATCTGCCTCAGTAGTGTGCCTATGGAGAGCAAACATTTAAAATAACTGCTTCTGTATTTTAAGGCAGGCATTGTAGGATCGTGACGTTCAGAAGCATAGCATTTTCCTTAGAAGCTCTTCCTGAAAAGAGTAACTGTACAAAGCACTGGGGCTTACTCCTCCTGCTCAGGCAAGAGGTTCTAAGGGCTTGCATTAGCTGCTGAGTGAGAGTCAGGCTGTTGGGTCAGGTGTGTAGCTCAGGATACTGCCTGTGGTCAGGTTGCCGTACAGATGTGACATAGCTTGATTTCGTGTCCTCCTGCCTCAACTCATGCATTTGCTTTGCTTGGCTCTTCCAACAGATCCCACCTCAGTATGGTCAGCAAGGTGTAAGTGGCTACTGCCAGCAGGGCCAGCAGCCGTACTACAACCAGCAGCCGCAGCATCTGCCACCCCAGGCGCAATATCTGTCGCAGGCCCAGCAGAGGTACCAGGCTCAGCAGGTAAGCACCGTCCTCCACTACTGACAGTCGCCCTGGAGCTGTAAGTGTGCAAATGATCTGTGTGAAATGAACAAAACCCACCCGACCCCTCTTTGAGAGAACAGTGTTAAAAACAAAACTAAACAAACACGGAATCAGACAACATCCTTCTGAAAAGTCTTTGGGGATATACACACAAATGCATCTGCACACACTTTCAGGCTTTATTTTAGATCAGCTTTTTTGAAGAAAGCCAGTATGTATACCCCAACAACTGTTAATTCTGCTTTTAAAAAGAAATAACATTTTCTTGATCACATGTCAATGGAGGCTGGAGGTTTTCCTTGCTTTTGTTTTGTTTTGTTCTCCCCTCACCAGACAAATGTTGTTTAGAGGTCCTGCATCTAACACGGTCGCTACCATTTTGTTTTTTGTGTTGTTTCATTTGAGGATAGATGAGGTCAAGACATTTTGGAGCTGCTTTGTCAAGGGAGCTTCCTAGGAGATATTTTTAATTGATATTACAGCTATTAATTTGAATGTTGTCAGTTTGCACATCCAGTTAGCGAAACCGCATAATTCAATATCCATTGCAGTTCCTGAATCGTGCTTTATATGTTAGCCATTAAAATTCGTTTAAAGTGATTCTGTTTTTAACTAAGATCAGAAGTGATAGTGTATGGGTCTGTTTCCCAGAGCTTGAGAAACATGCGGATTTTAGGTACTGAACAAAATGGATGTCCACAGCTGATGCAGGTGTATGTGTAGGCTCAGTTCTGTCTGCAGTTTCAGCCCTGTTAATCACAGAGGGGTGATCTGGAAATGGAAGGATGAAACTAAAGCATACTCCCCATCCTGGGAAATCTAACAGAAGTGAGTTGCTCAAGACTGGATATTAGTGGAAGCATCAGCACTTGCTGCAAATCACTGGGGAATTCTGTCAGGCATGGTTGATTAACATTTTGGGATAATGCTCGTGCAATGTAGAAATCTTAGCTTGAAATAAAAATAGTGTGTAAAATAAACTAACAAAAGATGCCGTAAGTAGCAATGATACAGGAGGCTTCCCTCCTTTGATTTTAAAATAAAGCTATGATAATTTCACTGTGTAATTACATGTTAATTTTTCTTCATCTACATTTTAAAATTCCATTGAGAATTAACTTTTTTCATTAAAATGCTGGATGGTTTATGAAATAGAATTCTTAATTGTATCTATGATGTTCTTGTAAATGTCACCACTTTCCATCTTTTGGATTATATGTAACTGCAACTTTAAAGATTGCAGTTGTGTCTTTAAACTTAATTTTCTCCTTTTTTACTTTGGCATTAAATGCTTGATTTCTCTATAACTTGAAAATAGTGTTCATAAGCATCTTGGTAAAGTCTTAGCAGATAAAGTCCTAGTAATACTGCCTATGAGATAGAAGAAACACAGCTGTTCCAATATCTACATATCACAGTTTGTGAAATTGAAATGTTTTTTTTTGCTGCCTTGGACACCTCATCATACTTTAAATACTGTCAGTTGAATAGATTGAGTACTTTAATTCAAAACATACAAAACATACCAACTATACAGGGCTTATGAAATAACAAGATACTGATTTATCTGTTGATACATGTTCCAATTACATCATTTGCTATCATAGCCAGTAAAGTGAAGGTTTGTCATATTCATTATCATATTGAAGGTGCAATGAAGTGAAGGTGTATCATAGAA
This sequence comes from Oceanodroma leucorhoa, assembly GCA_030449065.1. Lineage (NCBI taxonomy): Eukaryota > Metazoa > Chordata > Aves > Procellariiformes > Oceanodroma > Oceanodroma leucorhoa. The sequence goes on along the minus strand of JASVER010000084.1, from coordinate 2,392,550 downwards.
GAGGATAAAGGCAAAATGAGAGTATAACCTTCCACATATTATGGACTTCAGAGAACTGAGATGAAGAGAAAGGCAGGGACAGATTCACAAGTAGAAGATATCAGTCTCGATGTAGCCAAATTTCTTCTTTGAGGATTTGAGGGTACATTGAAGGAGTGTCTAAATCCAGGCTCCAAAGGTGATACAGGCATCTCAAGGTCAATAGGCATTTTTCCCTGAATCTGCAAATTCAGAGGGTACATTAGGTCCTCACCAACACAGCCTTGCGGTTGGTAATCCTTAGTGTGAGAATCGCACCTGAAATTCTTCGTGGTTTGTGAATGGCTGGTTGGTTATCTTGTTCTTCAGTAGAGGTCAGCCTCTTAAGTTTTGAACTCTGATCCCAGGCTTTTCCTGGAGTATTTGTGTGTAGATGGGACTATTTCATATAAATGTAAGAAGTCCTTAACACCTTGGGGCTTGCTCCTTTTCTTTTCCCCATCTCCAGATTGGTTCCATGGCTGCTCTTCCCCCTGTCTCAGGAAGGCTCATCAGGTGAACACCTCCTTTCTAATATTTCTCTGTAAAACCTCACCACTGTGTTCTTTCCCATTCTTTGGGAACTGCTAATCTAGAAAACAAATTCCTAACACAAGAAATTGAAGTCTCTACTTTTGAGACTTCAGCAACAGTGTTCTTTCTCTGCTGCTGATGCATAGTAGAGTTACTATCAAGTGGTAACCAGTGTACAATATGAAAATTAATACTAGGATAACAAAAAAGTTGGTAGTGTATATAAAATTCTGCTGCTGAGTCAAAAATTTTAAAAATTGTGCTTATTTAAGCATATCTCTGTTTATGAGACTGATCATCTTTTGAAAATAATTTAAAAATTAGATTTTACTTGATTAAAATTTTTGCAAGAGAAATAGGAGTAGGTATCCGTAGTTTTAGGAGTTTTAAGGGCGGAGTCCACTGAATTTGATATATTGGGCAGCCTTACAAAGAGAAAGCCCAAGGGAGATCTTACTGCTGTTTACAGCTACCAACTGGGAGGATGTGGGAGAGAACAGAGCCATCCCATCTCAGAGGTGCACAGTGGAAGGACAGGAGGCAGCGGTGGCAGACTGGGACAAGGGGAGTTGCAACTTGATAAAAGAAAAGAAACAAAATTAGCATGAGAGTTTTCAAACACAGGAAGGGGTCCAGAGAGACTGGAATCTCCATCCTTGGAGATGCTTGAAATTCGACTAGGCAAGGCCCCCAAACACCCTGTTCTCGCTAGACTTGCTTTGAACTGGAGGTTTGACTACATGACCTGTCTCTGAAGGTCTGTTYGGACCTCTGTGGTTCTGTGTTGCAGTGATTTAATAATGGCTTACATATTCTAAATAGAATTTAAAAATAAACTAAAAATAAACTACCTGTTGCACCAGTTGGTGTATCTTTCTTCTTTCTACTCTGAAAAATATCAGTACATCCTGTTTGCAGAATTCTGTCAATTAGAAAACTGAGGTAGTCTCAGTCATACAATCTGTCATCCTTTCTGTCTGTCATCCTTAGTTTTGCTTTCTTTCCAGCTTGCAAATGAATTTCCTCCATGTTTTCTGTATTCTTCATTAACTGTTTTCTTGTCTTTTATATTGATTTTGTTGCTTTTTTCACTCGACATTGGTGAAAAGTCCCTGTTTTGAATGGTCACAACTTTGAGGAATGTATAAAGTCAATCGTTTCAGGATGTCGGCCTCAAGAAGAGAAGCTGGCCTCTGAAGATGTTTTTGCCTCATGCTGGCTAGCCAGAATTATGGGAAAACTTTAGACTACAAGTGATTTTCCTGGAGAGCATGGTTGGGTCATGAAGCAAGAGAAAAATCATTCTAATGATATTGTAGTAGTTCATGGTAGTCCCAGCTGTAGATCAGGACGTTATTATTCCAGTGATTCTCCAAGTACATAACAAAAAAGGCAGTCTTTGCCCCAAAGAGTTTATAGGCTGTTCTGTGCCTGATGGACTGGAAGCTGAACTTGCTTGTAGCAGGGGAGCAGCTGTGAGGGGGAGAAGTTTCATGTTGTCTTTTAGGGCAAATAAGCCATCTCCCTGCTTGCTGCGTTTGTGATACGAGCGTGATTGAACTGGTTTTACTTCAGGATGGGGAAGAGAGATGCCAGATTGGAGAAAGGGGGCTTCTCAGTAGTTTGCCTTTTTTCCCTACTGTATTTTCTGTATTGCCCCTGTAGATTTATGTCAGTCTACCTGTTCTGGAGATTATCAAGCTGAAGGTAGTGTTTGTTCTGGATGGATGATGAATGCTTTCTTGCCACTGGTTTCCTTTTATGTAAAACCCTGTAGTGTGATGTACTGGGTGTTCTATTATGGAGAGAAAACTGATACAAAATTTCACATGGCTAATGTTTTATTTTTGCTCTTTTAGACATAATGTTAGCAAGCTTCTGCCGTCAGGTATAACTCTTAGTCTTCTGCCTTGGAATTGGTACTCGTCTTCATTTCTCACGTATTGTGGAAGTGTGAAGCCATTGCTTCTTTTCCTKGAGTCACTTGAATTCAATATGCAATCTTTTCAATAAAAGTAAACAGATAAAATAATTTCTGGGACTGTTCCAGTGACTTGTGACTTTCCATTCTTCTAATAAGCGTAGAGGGGAAGGAGGAGAGTGGGATTTATTTGAATGTTTGAACTGTAAGTTGTTTAGATCTTTGTTAAATTGATTGGCAGAAAGGGAGTTTCATAAGAGGTGATTTGATAGTAATACTGGCATAGTTTACTATAGAGCCATATTGTAAGCCAGCATCAGTCATCCTCTCTTCATATCAGGAGCCTGCTGTGTAAAAGACCATTAAAGGAAGAGCTTTGTTTTAAGCAAATTTATTGCAGTAGCAGATTCATTGATCATTAGATACTGCCAGTAGATGTAGATATTGCCTTGGTTGTTTTTTTTTTTTAAACTTCTTTTTACCTTTACTGCCCTTTAAAAGAAAAGAGAAAGATGTGCTACACTACTACAGTGTTGCCCTTGGCAGGTTTTTTCATCTTGAAATGGCATATAAATGAATAAATGCTTCAGTTGKTTTTGCAGTTTTAAATCTTTTGCCATAAGTAGAAGTGATATTTTGCTCAAGAATGTCATGTAATTGCAAACTTAAACTGTCATCATTAAACATTATTTTGTTAAGATAGTGTGATGTATATTTTCGGTTATTATGCTTTCCAACTGGCTTTTGAACAGCCATGTTTATGTATTTTCTTGTTTTATGTAGCATGTGTTCATATGTGTTGAGAGGGAATCGTGCCTTTGAGGTTTAATGTGTTATTTTATGAGTTGGGACCATATCACTTCTTGACAGATGAAATGGATCTGCAAAATAATTATGGACTTACTCTTAGTTAAACAAAAATAGTTATTTCATTCTACACCTGCTACTGTTATCCTGAAGTCATCTTTTGTTTTAAGTATTCCTGGAAGCTTTCTGCTTGCAAGTTTCCAGAACAGAGTGGGATTATGCTGATCCCTTTTTTCACATGCAGGCATGAGATTAAAAGGGGAAAAAAGCGTGGCAGGTCCTTGAGGTGGGGCATGTGTGTGCACTTTTCTGGGGCATTGGTCCTTCTGGTTAACAGTGCGCACGAAGAGGCTCTGTGTGTGTCTTTATGCCGTTCCTGTGTGGTTACCATCACTTCTTTTCAATGCCTTGAACAGTCAGGTAGTTCAGACTCAGTCTTTAGTCTGCTTTTATTTAAAAGGAGGAAATGTTTTATAAACAAGCAAACAAACAAGACTCCCTCACTGTCAGGTTTTATTAAAATGTTCTAGAAGTATAATACCTTACTTACTGATAAGACCTGCTGGTGATGATGAGATTTTTTTCAACCCAAATTGTCACAGGACAAATAAAGAGTAGAATAACTAGTGGGTTTTTTTCCCTGAGTGGGCCAGTGGGTGAATGCAGTTCAGGCCAGTAAGAATTTGTGAACCGTTTCAGTAGTCCCAGGTAGAAAGGCATCCAAAGCAGGAAGGCAGCGTGTGTGACGAAGTGGGGGGCCTCTCTGGTCGTGCCTCGGTTGGTCTCTCCGGGCGGAGGGCTGGGGACCACTTACATTCCCTCAGGGGGCTGCGGCTTCTCTCCAGTTCCCCAAACTGGGATCAATGGAGGCCATAAATTTCAGGTTTGTTCCTGAATTGGTAACAGTGATTTGAACTAGTCTCAGTCACAAGCCTGTGACAATGATGAGAATGTTCTTGTACAGACGTCTGTTCCTAGCGTTGAGTCAGTGCAAGGTAGGACAGATGAAACATTACCCGATTTGAAACTGTCTTTGAAAATGTGGACAAAATGTGAAACTAATCTGTTTTCATGTCCAAGCTGTATGACTGTCATGAAAACAGAACAAATTGTATTGTGGCACAATGCATCAAATTATTAAAGTGATTTTGGTACGGTGAGGATGAAGTATTATTTTTAAATTTGATGTGAGCTGCTGAAGTTCTTTTAACAGTGTAATAAGCAGCATGTTAATTTAACATTGTCAAGCTGKTTTGGGGTGTAACACTGTACAAAAATATTGTTGTTTTAAGTTAGGAATAGTTGTGTTACATGCAAATACCAAATTCATTAGTAAGTAATACAGACAGTCCTCAATTAGTTCAAAATTAAATTTTACACCTCAACGCAATTATTCTTTTTAATAAAATCTTCACTCTTAAGTTACTCGAAACTGGCACAGAATTAGCAGTTGACTGTACTGTAYTTTAGTCTTAACTCCTGCAGAATTTAATTTAAACTTCTTTTAGAATATATGGGCAAATAATGTATAGCTGCCCACGGCTTCAAGTTGTAATAAAAATTGTTTGTCCTTCTGTCGTTTTAACTCTTGTGTCTGTAATCATCTGCCACTAGGTTGCACTTAATATTTGTTGTGTTATGAACCACAGGAAATCTGGGAAAGAAGCAGCTTGTATGTTAATCTGACATTTGCTGCCAGGCATATAGGAAAGCATTCTTTGTGGAAGTTGGCTATTACAGTTATATGAGAACTCATAATCAAATTTAATGTTCAGAAGAGATTGTTGCCTGCCATCATTGGCAGTGGCTGACACCACTACCATAAATCCTTCATGGCTTCCTTCGTCTCAGCAACAGAGGTGCCTGGTGCCCGGTGTATACTCACATTGAAATGTTGTCTGTCTTGAAATGCTGGGCTTGTTTTTAGCTTAGAAGCAATTATTTTCTTTCCGGGGTAAAGAGGTAGAAGGGAGAAGTGATTACTTTAAACCATTCGACCCCAAATTCATGGCACTGAGAACTTCTGCTTCAATGGGTGCTTGTTGGTTGGCTTTTAGAAACCAGGGCTGCTTGTATGTAGTGAGCAGAGAAATGCCTGACAACAAAATGTCTAGGTGAAAAATCTCATACAGATATAAGTACTTCTGCCAGCTTTTCCAGCCTTCTTTCTGCGGGACCTGAAATTAGAGACAAGGAAAAACAACAGTATCACTTCTTATGAGGGCATCCATTCGGTACACTGAACCTTTTGTTGCCAGCCTACTTCAGCAATCAGATAGGTATCAAAAGGCAGAGTGCAACCTTGACTTTTTGCATCTGTAATAAAGCTTGGCTGGACTTGAGGGGAGGAGGGAAGGAGAGCAGGCTTTCAGCAACTGACTTCCAAACTCGCACACTACGACTTAAATCCTGGCTTCTAGACAAGCCACCAGTGACCAGCACCTCTGAAAGGCAGTTGTCACCTTACCTTGCTGAACACTGAAGTGATTTAAAAACAAACGAACTGTTGAAATACTTAGGAACCGTACTGATCTTGTACTAATTTATCGGTTTTGAGCCTTTCTTAAGCACATGAGGTCTGAACCTGTGTAGATTCAATGAACACTTAACTGATTGAGGTCTTTGCCAGTTAGATTTCTGAGTAAGAATTAGAACTCTTACTTCATAATCATGATGCTGCTGTAATAGCAAATAAGTGTTAAGCATATGGTTATCTCTGTGGTGGAGGTTACTTACTCAGCTCAGGAGTTCAGTGAAACCGTGACTCCTGTTGTGCTACATCTTCTCCCGGTAGTGGGAACAACTGATTATTGTCCATTTGGGGAATGCTCTGTTTGCTCAACATTGCTTATATCATTCCAGGAAACATGTCAAACCTTTCTCTTTTTCCCTCAGTGATTTATATCTGTATTTATAAGATTATAACAGGTGCTAGCTTGTCAGACTTGGAGAATGATCTTCCAGAGCCAAGTAGCTAGCAGGAATAGAGTCAGGCAGAAAAAGCAAGGATAATTGTCTGTAAACTCACACCTGAGCACGAACACAAAATTGAGGGCATAGCACGGAGCAGCGCTCACAGCAGCTCAGGCTTATTTTTGCTGAAGGCATGTTGACCAAACCCAAAAAACTGCATTCAGATTTTGAGAAGACTTTCTCAGCCTTGTTATTTTAAAGCGAGTGTTTACAGACATGATGATCGATTTAGCCAAATAAAAATAATCTCCAGTCTGTTAGGTCTGAAGCCTTTAAAGTTAGCATGTATAATTACCCCTTACACGTATCTGTCTTTGTAGTAACTTGGATTTGTTAAGTGATATTACTGGGAAAGGAGAAGTATTTTATCTTGCAAAGTGGTACTGCTGTTTATGTATAAATTGTAGCCAACTTGTTTATGCTTCTGTTTTATAATCTTCCAAAGGGCTGTCAGCGAAAGTATTTGTTTGCCTCTGTGTTGTCTTAACAATTGTATGGCACCTTCAGTTTAGAGTTCCCTCATTGTAGTTAAACATTTTCCCAGTCTGTGTGTTCTTTCGCTGTGTTCATCTATTAATGGTTTTCTGCCAAAAGTAGGCTTTTCCATTTGCAGCTTGAAGGAGGAATTTTGAAGGTCGGCTTTCTTCTCCTGAGAAAGCAGCAAGTGCACCTCTTCAGGCATCTGCTGCTGATGGGGGTTTGGTGATAACTGGCGGATAGTCAGAGGAGATGGGTCAGAGCGCACTGCAAACCTGTTTGGCAGGAATGTTCATGACCACCTGTACCCTGCTAGTTTTTAATTTTTATCCCCCGTTTTTGTATCGTTCTAAACCTAGTAGACATATTGCAGCTCTTGTGCTTGTAAGATGAGCAATGCAGAAAGGCCCGAGACCTGATGAGTTTTTTCATGTACTAAAATGAAGTTAGCACACAATATCATAAAGAAATGCTGGCAACAAGAGCCTCTTTTTAGCTAAATTGGGAAGAGAAAATTTAGTCTGGGGGGAAAAGGGAAGTCCTATTTTGCTCCTTTATTTTCAAGTGGTCAGTTACTTACATGCAATCAGTTCGTAGATGCAGCGGGGAATGTCCGATGTCCGTAACAAAAATCTCTGCAAAGCGTTCTAGTGCAAAAGGTGGGGATGCTGAATCATTTTTTCGAACTAAAATCTCAGTATTTATAAGTAAATAATCCTGAAAGGAAACATTTTTTATCTCAACTACAAAAACTATGTAAAAATCTATCATGGATTTAGTATGTTATGGTTAGAGAAAAGTCTTTTTRATGAGTTTAGAAATACAGTAAGATGCACATGTTCAAATGTATTTTTCAAAGTTCTCAAATCAGTGGTTTGGCTTTGATCCGCAAAGTTTTTTTATTGTTGTTGTTATGATGGTGGTATTTAAAGCTTCTGAATTCTGATTTCTCTCAGTATTTAAATCACAGAAGGTTAATTAAAGCRGTTCTTTATTTTGCGATTGCTTGGGAATATTAACCTCACAAAGCCTGCATTAAATCAGTGAGGTGATAGAATTGCATTTGCTTTATAAAGTAACTCTACAAGAGCAAAGACAAAGCCATTTATAGTTCAGTGCCATTAATTGCTTGGCATTTAGATATTAGCGTAGGAGTCTATTAATTAATTTGATAGTAAAACTGTTGGAATGCAGGCTGATAAAAACTATTTTGTTTAAGGAGATTAGTGATCATAACTGTTGTTGCTCCCCTTACCACTCTCGTTATTACTCGATGATTTTCTTTTACTGTTATTCTGAGGGCAAAATTAATATCCCAGAAATAATTTTACCTGCACCTTTGAAATTTTGCAGTAAATTAAACAGAATAGTGACTTTATCAAAGGATACCTGATCATCTAGTAGTCTTTTACTTTATGATCCATTAATCTGATGGCTGTTCATAGACAAAGTTGTCTACACAAATGTTTTAGAATATAAATGCACAAATCCTGTTTTAAGAAAAATTTTAAAATGCAAATAGTATAGTACTATGAATTAAATGATGAAGTTGTAAAGTCTGAAAAGTGCTCATAAATCGGAGTGGTAGTTTGTTTGTTTTCTTTTTTTTTTTTTTAGTTCTGTATGAGCGGTGTATATTCCAAATTTTAGTGGTCTTGTAAATTACACTTCATGGCCAGTTGCAATGCAGCAGTATTCTCTTATGGCCTTTAAATTAACACACATTATTTTCCTCAGAGGTAGGGAAAATAAGTTTGTTAATATTTCCTGGCATAAAATTTACCACTGTATTTTCTTTTGGCTGCCCATATTTTCTTTAATAATTGAAGATGTTCAGTGTACATATATTTAGTTTTATTTTCTGTATTTTGATTTGGGATTTTGTTGTTAAGACAATGTATTATCTGAATATAGGTCAGCATATACATTATATGTATTCATTATCCTTTCCAGTATTTCCCTTTTACTGCATTTCTCTCCTCCTATAGTAGGATTTAGAATAGATTTTGGAGCGTGCAGCTGAAATTTTACAGGGTATTTTAGTTGTTGCAATCAGATAAGGACAACAAAGAATGAAACAGCAAATCAAAGTAAATAAGATACCACTTAAAAAACAAGTTTACCTTTACATGTGGACAAAACTGTTGGTGTTTTTGTTGTGGGAGAGAGGAGAACAACTGTTGGTCTTGGTGAGCTGTCCCTGAATAAACCAAGCTCTGCAAGAGCACAGCCTCTCTCTTCATGTCTTCCTCGCATGGCTCCCTGATTGCCAAGTACCCATCTTTAGGTGTCTTCCACATGCATGTTTTTAGGTAGAAAATTAAATAACTAGCTATGTGTTTGGTTTTTGGGTATCTGCCTACAGAATTAATCAAGATTGTGCTCCTTCACCCTCACAAAAAGGGAGACATTTATTGTTGCTGTATTACCTGGCAGTCCCTTACCAACTTTTAATGAGAGTCACTGTTTTTTTGTTGCTGTATTAAAGAGTAGTCAGTGGTCTGGTCACAGGGTTTTAAGTTTTCATCACTTCTTTCACTTGTTCTCCACCCCTCTCCACCCTCTTCCCGCCAATCCCAACACCAGCCCGGCTGGGAATACTTTCTTTTGAAAAAATCACAGTTGTGGTGATGGTGGTGAAGACTTTTCTACCTCAAAGATTAAAGAAATCGTTTGCTGCTGTTGGTTGAAACTGTTGTATTGTGCAGTCCGTTGAATTGCTTCTGCTGCTGGGTGCTTCCTTCTGTAAATTATTGTTCTCTTTCTGTAAATTACTGTTCTCTTTCCACTCCTTGGACTTGGATTTTTCCACGTGGTGGCTGGATTTAAAGATTGTTGCGCAGATACTCTGTGTCTTCACAGACTGCAGAGAAAGAGAGGACAGTAATGCAGCTAATTCTCTATATTCAGTAGCCCCAAATGTAACGTGCTAACCCTCTTGCATACTGAAAAATTAAGTTAACCAAAACGGTAGAGTCCAGCTGAGAAAACCTTCTTTACCAAGATTATTGCAGGCTGCTTTGCATCTGAACTTCAATTCCTTCTCCTATGATTCTGCTGTTGATAAAATAGTAGGTAAATCTCATTTCAGTCATTTCTTCTAAGAGACTTCCATGGTGCAGTATTAGGTTAACAGGTGTTAGTGGACTGTGATATAAATGTTGCCTATAACATAATATAGCTTTATAATTGTGGGGGGGAGGAAACAAACACACAAAACAAACCTCACCATTCTGGGTTTTTTAATGCGACCTCAGTGATGTTTTGGGTGTTGCTTGCAACCCTTCCTCACAGATTTGCGGGTTTTCGTGAGCCTTTAGATGAAGTCCTGGCTTTTACCTCGAAGCATAGTTACAGACGTGCCCCTAAGAAAACGCTGAAGAAATGTTTCCCGGTCTCAAGTGAGGAAATCTCATCCTTGGGTACCTAGCTCGATTAGCCTAGAGGTAGCAGCTGCTCTCGGTGCAGCTTTTCTCTTTATTCTGTAAGCTGGCTTCGGGCTTTCAGCTCTGCTGTAAGCTGCGGGCAGTGCTCTGACCTCGTTTCTGCCAGGGAGCCGTATGCTTGGGAGAGCTTCCTCGGGGGCAGCGGGCGGTCTGGGGCAGGCTGCTGCCCTCTGGGGCACGGAGCCCCCCAGCTCCCCGCTTCCGCCGCAGCCGAGTTGAAAGAAACGGCAGGTTTTAAATCCTGTCCCTCTCCTGTGTTTTGTTGGGTCTAGCTCGCTCTTTGGGGTGCAGAGCTGCTTCTCAGCCCAGCTTCGCGTCTCGGGTTTGCTGAAGAGATGTGTTCCTCCCGGAGTTTTAGGAAGGACTAGTTTGGCAGGGCAGGACACTGGATGGCACAAAACCTGTAAGTCATCACATTAACGTGGTAGTCTGTCCTAAGTGACTATAAAGAATAGGACATGTAAAAACTGCCAGGGCTCTTTTTCTTTCTTTTTCTTTCCTTTTTTTTTTTTTTTTTTNTATAGCTTTGTCAGTGGAAGGATGGGCAGGGAGAGGAAGGAGTGGGTGTAGAAAATGAAAGCGTGGTTGAACTGCCCAGCCTTGTAGGGTTTTTTAGGAAAAGTCCAAAAAGCGCTACAAACATGGGAAAATTAATGGAAATAAAATGCTTGGTTTACCCCTTATTTCCAAGTTATATTTCTCAGATTACCTCTTGAGGTTCTCTCTCATCTCTTCATTCACACTGGAACTTTACATCTGTAGAACAAAGAAACTACCTTTTTTGCCTGTAAATGAAGAACTGACAGCTGTTTATCAGGCTGTGCAATGTGCAACAGTCACATTTTAATATAAACATCAAACTCGCCTGTTTTTTTCATGTGGCACGTTACAAGTATAAGAGAAGAAAACTAGAAGAAATGTCTTGTTTCTGATTAAATCCACTATTGATATGCTCTGTCATCCATGGAATGCAGTAGTGGCAGAAAGAGAATAGCAAGATAAGGGTTTCTGAGAATGATTTAATCTTGGAGCCCTTCCTGCATCACTTGGTTAATGTGGCTCCTGGAGGCCATATAGATGAGACACATGTGAAAATGGACTAGAGCATTTAGGAAGAGAGACCCTTCTCTCTTGTTAGTTGGCTCAGATTACCTGATATGTGACTAGAAGCTATGCTGTCCAAACGAACGATCTTCTTCCTGTAAGATGTGGGGGGCTTTTTTTGACTCTTATCTGCGTTTAAAATGCTTTCAGTGTATTCTGCAGGGGAAAACCTTCCATAGTTAGGTAGTCTCAGTTTCTAATAACTTCCTGAGAGTTTTGATGAACTGAGCCTTAATAATGTATTTGCTTACCTAAGTTAACTATCTTTTGCATTAACTGCTGCCTGCTGCGCAAAGTATATTTTTTCCTTCCCCCTCTGGTGTCTTAAGACTTAACTTAGTTGTCATTCTGTGATAACTGGGATCCTGAAGGGAGAAAATGGTGTTCCCATTGTAGATTTTTTTTTTTTTAAATTAGCTTCAAAAAGAGATCTAGGAAATAGTAAGTTTTAGAATGAAACTGCAGGTATCTTGGAAGGGAAGGTATTAATAACACTGAAGAAGAAGATGAGATGTCTTACTGACAATGACTGGTCTACACCTGAGGCATCCAAACTGGCAGGTTTTCCAAATTTCTTCAGGTACATGGTAGGATTTTTCTCTGAGGAGTTAGATACGATTTCTGGATGAATTATCTCCTTTTGGAAAAGGAAAGCACTATTTTGCTTTGGCACTTCTCTGAAGCTCTTGACTCAGTACCTGTGATGAAGACCAAAATTAACTTGGTAAGGCACAGTACCATCTTTGTTTCTGAGGGCACAACCCTGCCCTGGCTTGACTGTGGCAAAATGATAACCACCTGAAAGAAGAGTAGTCACTGCTTGCCAGCCCCACTGAAGCAACAGTCAACAAATAGCATCAGCAGGTTGAGGTAGACGCCAGCCTGTTGCTTGCTGTACTTCAGGACAGCTGCTTTCCTTGTCTCCATTCAGGTTTCCATGGTGGTGTTAGGGGGTTGGCCTGAAATGATTTACATATTCTGGTTGTGAGCAGGGTTTATTCACTTCATCACGTAAACACAGACTAGCATGTTGAAGGGGATTACCAGACAGCACTGGTAATCCACGTCCGGTGGCTAGCACTCTCTTCTTTTTTGTTGGCGTAATAGGTGCTGGGACCTACCAAACAATTTTTTCCTGCAATCACCTGTTCCTTCTGTGCAGTAAGAGACTTGCTTGCTGGTTTGCGCACAACGCTCTCCAGCTGCAAGGTGCCAGTTTTCTTTTCTTCAAGGCTTTAGGTTTTTTTGTTTGTTTTGTTTTTTCCATTTCCGACTCATAAAATTCAAGACATATATATGCATTTCTTCTTGACCCAGGATCTTCTTCTACAGGAGTCCAGCTACGTCGTGCAGGAACTCTGTGGACCATCTGCCCAGGATTCAAGCAAACCTCTCTGCACTTTAGTTCTTAATGGATCGTTCATCTTAGGGCTGCATTCTGTTGGCTGCTTGCGTGAGACTCACTGTCGGCTGTGCCCCTGGGCATAACATTTTTTCTGAGTGCAGCCTTACCTACAATATTCCTCTAACAGGTTGGCTGTCCTTTGTTGTCAGTTTTGTGCTGCCAGTGAGTGTACAACTTGGGAGGTGACATGTTAGGTAGTAAGGTTGAGCTAGAAGTTGGCTGTATAGGGATATGTCACCATTCTGGTAAGTATTTTTTTTTTTTTATTTTATTGTAGCATTTTACTGCAGAAGGTGGAAAGAGGGGAAATATGTTGGTATATATTTACCTACACAGAATGAAGATACTTGGCTAAGTGATAGCAAGGAATGTCCTTCTATAGCCCCTAACATTTCACTTGACTTCTTTCTGTTCCATAGCATCCCTTCAGAGATGAGTAAAATGATCTTGTGTTATAGGGCTGTATGCTCCTCTTGGCTGCTGCACTGGGTCCTGACTTCCATTCTCTCAAGTGGTCTGTGAAAAAAAATTAACATTTGCTTTCAATTTTGCTGTTGTCACATTGCTGTAGAATTCACTGCTCTCGCACTTCAAGTCTTCTAAGGATCAACCAACTGAATCAAGAACACGAGCTAAAACAGTTTTTAATGAGTTTTTCAAATTGAAGTCTAGTATATTATTTTCCATAAATTATTTTCCTTCTATTTAACCATCATGGTACTTATCTTCCTGGGTGGTCATGTTATCCCTCTGAAATTTGCTGCAGTAGAAGTGGAGGAAGCCTGAATAATGTTTCTCACCCAGCCCTTCTTTAAATGTGGTTTCCCCCAAACATTAATGTTTTCACTATCCTTTCATTTTCTATTAAAAATAATTTAAACTATTTAAGAATTAGATCTTATCTTCTTCGGTAGAACTTACAACAAATGTGCATTTCATCTACATGGTTTCAAGCATTATCAGCACTATATTCATTTGGGTTTGCAGAGAACATGTAAATGTGGACAGACTTGCTTGTTTAAAACTAGGTCCAGCTAGAGAGTGGAAGCATGACACTAATTAGCACATCAAAAGGGAAAGGGTTGTCTGTCTGTGGTCTACTCCAGAATGGTCGCAGTGCAGTTGACTTTGGCTGCAGTCTGGCGGCTGGTGGAGCCGGGCTCGTGGCTGGCTGCTGCCAAAGGAGGGAAGTTTCCTTCTTCTGTTCCGCTCACCCAACCCTTCCTGAGGCCAGCTCTGCTCAGTAATCTGTGATGAAGCTAGGGGGGAAGGGGTTATTTTTCTGGCAAGTTTCAAATTGCACCATTTCACAAAGTGGTCTAGTAAAGCCCCAGCACAAACTAGGGGTGTGTGTGTCCAGCTGCAAGAACTGGGGGAGGCAGGAGCAAGGGGCCCTTTGACTTTTCTTGCAGGCTGGTACGCTGGCTCAGCTGGTCGTTCGAAACCTCTGTGTTAGTGAAATCCCACACCAGAATTAGACACTTTGAAAGTTTGTAAGATGAATACAGTAACGGGGGATAAGAGAGAGGAAAATATCCTGTTTCCTCCCTTACTCCTCAAACTTGCGCTCCATATACCACAATTTGCAGGGCAAGCAAAAAGTGTACATGAACAGGAGGTAAGTAACTAGTCCTGGCTCTGTGGATGATAAGCAATTGGTGGTGGTTGTTGTTGTTGTTATTACCCAAATATAATATTTGTATATGGATTGATTTCTGAACAGCTTACCCAATACATAGGTCTTAGGCTGTGTATATGTAGTCATAGTCTTTTTTTTTTTTTTTTTTTGCCTACCTGCTTCACAGTATAAATGTTTGTAAAAACAGTTTAAACTTCAGCTGTTTTGAGTATATGTTTATGACTTGCAGATTACTTGTCCCAGTGTCTTTTCTAAAATCTGATGGGGGAAACCCTGCTTTTAGTTATTTTCCAACTTTGTTGACAGTTTGTGCTATAACAGCTATGATATGGTTGGGTTTGTGCCAAGTTGGGAAGTTCTGAGTGGAAACTTGTAGCCTTCTGTTTATAAAAGCCTGGATTTCTCTCTCATACACACATGCTCTTCTTCTATGGGAGGAAGGATTTTCTGTGATTCATAAAAAATCATAAGCTTTGCTTTGAAAGCCGGTGTCATTGATGGATGAAATATTGGGAGTCAAAAGAAAAAAAAAATCAGGGAACCCAGGAAAAGATTTAGCCCCGATATCAACGGGGGACTCTTCAGCCATGACTGTAGCACAACATGTGGTAACATGTTCCTCTTCCCCTTATGTTCCCTCTATTCAGTCCCCAATAAATCCATTCCCAGATGCTAGAAAGAAAAATGAGCTTTCAAAACTGAAAGTGAGAATTGCCGATTCCATGCATTTCTTCTGTGATGGACAATTTACCCTAATATTTCTGGCCTTATTTCTTATTTATCTCTCAAAATATGTTCTATCTATTCTGTAATATGCTGTATCTTAACAAAATTTCCTAATGCAGAACTGAAGAAAGGCAATAGGGATTTTCTCTCCTCTGTTTTTCAGTGAAAATGATACTAAGCACTATTTTGGTTATGAAGCCAACCTCTTAGTGAAATATGCTATTATTTAATCGTCGTTATGTTTAGTATATAAATGGACTGTTTTTATTGGACAATGCATATGTATAAACACATAAAATTATACACACAGCGTATTTCATCTGGGAGATTCCCATGCCTGCAACTTACTGAGAGCAAACTGATTCTTTGCTTCTCAAGAGCTGCTTTCCAAGTTTAGAGTGATCCAAGTATCTAAATGGTTTTACAGAGAATATAAGAAAGAGTATGTGATCTCAGTCCCATTTGGAGTGCGCAGGTATCTGCATCATAACAAACACGGATGTCTGCAGTATTTGTTTCCAAACCTCATCTAGAATTGAGCAAAAAGATTTGTTTTTTCCACAGTCAGAAAGGAAARAACTATGAAAATGGTGTATTTAAAAAGGCAAAGGGTGTCGTGTCCAGGTTTTTTTATGTGCTCTCAGTGTGTGGAAAGACAGCTGATAGGTAGTCTTCAAATACCCAGGTAAAAGTAAATTCCATTCAACATGCAGTATTTCTTGTGAGAAAGCGTGCTCTCTCTTCCCACTCCCCCTCCGGTCCCCCTGGAAATTTCAGTAGGAAGCGAGGTTAAAATCTTGCAAACGTGTGGGAAAAAACATGCTTGGTACTTTGTAAGGAATTAATGGCTCTTGATTTTTCAAAATATAAAACATGTTTTGCTTCCCAGCAAAATCCTGTAGTGTCTGTTTGGAAAAAGGAACAATTGTGTTTCTAAAATGACAACTCCTAAATTGAATATTCCATTTATCCTTTTTCACCACTCTTGGTATTTCTGGGTRGTTTTTTGTTGTTGTTGCTTTAACAAGTGGTTCTTATTTGGTGTATTTTTTTAAGAATTAGAAAGAAGAGAGTCAAATGCTGAAGTGGAAGTTGAAATCTGGGGTTGCTGGGTTTATTACAGATGCCTGCGCAGTGACAACCCCTAGCGTGCGTGTGCGTGAGTGTGTGTGTGTGTGTGTGTGTGTGCGCGCGCATTTTTAAATAAAAAGGAAAGCAGAGGTTTGCTCATTTGTTTGCCTATTGTGAAGCTGTCCTGCACCTTTCTACTCCTTTGTACTGGGGTGAAGGCTGCTGAATGGAGGCCTTGTGCCATTTGTTGATTTTAAACCTCACTGTTAATCCACAGGAACCTGCTGGTGTGCGCAGCAGGAGAGCTGTGTGACAAGTGGAAATCTGGGCGGGGGGGGAGCGCGGGGGGTCACAGGGGATAATAATCATTCAGCCATCAGCCTTTGTCACCCTTAAGCCTAATTGTTACCCTCTGCTGGTAACCACATTGAAGTGCTGGCCTTTTAAGTGTTTCTTGATTTTACTTGGCACAGGCTTAGGGATAGGATCGTTTATTGCTGGGTTTACATCCTATCAGGTTTGCTGGGGTTTGTTTTATTAGCCCCACTGAATTTTCTGTGTCCCTTAAAATAATTCAGGAGAGTCCAAAGCGATGGAAGGGACTGAATGGAAACAGTGCAGTTGTTAACAAATTTCCCTCTGTCAGGAGCAGGGCTAAAAAGAGACAGAAAGCTTTCCTGCTCTGCAAGCCGGCTGCCTGGCGGAGTCTGTGCATGAGCGGGACCTGTTGATGCGGACACTGGGCCGTCAGAACAGCCCTTCATAGCCAGCAGCAAGGTGGCGGTCAGGCTGCGGTGAGGTGGGGCAGAGGACAGCCTCCCCTGCCCCGTCGCGCCAGGGACGCGTGCGTGCTTTCAGGTGCGCGGCGAAACTGAAGGCGTGAGGGTGGCCGAAGCAAATTGAACTGGTAGTAAACTTGGGAGGGGGAGAGGAGAATTAAACCATTTTAAAAAAACCTTTAAGGTGCGATATCTTTTCTAGCAGTCGGGAACTGGTTCTCCAACTTTCCCTGCCAGTTACACATGCTGAAGTGGGTATTGCACTTTCTGTTGTTTTCCTTGAAGAAGTCAGTGTAGAAGCTGCTATAGTAGCTAAAATGAAGCCTGAATCTAAGGCTTTGCAATGGGCAAGTATCTATACATGTGAAGTAAGCCTGTATTGTGGGATGGTGGAATGGCGGGGAGAGGTGGTTTTGTTGCTCCCCCCGCCCCTGTGTGGTGGGTGTTGTGTTAGGCGGTTAAGTGAGACTGCTTGGGCTTGCATAGGAGGAAAATCCCCAGGTTGCTGGTACAATCTTCAGAGCTACTCTTGATCAAATACACTTTCCTTCTAACCCATGGGACACAACATGCCTCCAGCAGGTGCAGCGACTGCATTGTGTGCTACAACCTGATAGCCAGTGTTTGAAAGCTGTGCCAGTAGTAGTGATGGTAAATCCAGGGTTGTTACGGCAGTCTGATTACACAGCATGATTACAATCTTACTTTCAAGACAGTCTTCCACCTGGCTCAGTACTTCATCAAAAGGCTTGAGAATACATCTCAGAGTAGGTCAATGTTTTGACTGCTTTGTGCTTTGCTACTYTTTTACAGTAAAAGGGGGTCCTTTATTTAGCAGGTTTGGTTTTGTGTGTTTCCCCGTGTTCCATTAGTAAGGTTCCCTGCTGCTTGTCAGCATGTCGCTCCGCTCCTTGGATTTCTTTACGAACAGCGCAGGTCACAGCAGTACCTATGTAGGCTTGATACTTCCATCAAGAAGGTGTAACTAGTAAAAACTTCTGATCAAAAAAGCCATCAGCACTCAGCTGTTTTATTTTCACCCTTCTGTGATGCGGATTTAATTGTAATTACTGAGTCAGGTTAATAATTCTGTTACAACTGTTGTTGCAGGACATGTCTCAGGAAGGCTATGGAACCAGATCTCAACCCCCGATGGCCCCAGGAAAGCCTAACCATGAAGACTTGAATCTAATCCAGCAAGAAAGACCATCAAGCTTACCAGTAAGAAACTAATGTTTGTTTCAGTATTTTAAAATGAAAGCACTTTACGTGGGATTTCATTGCATCTAGGATGAGCAGATGAGAAATATTGAAAGAAGAAGTATTTAACAAGGTTGATCACAAACCATTTTTAAAAATGTGGTAAGAACAGGCAGCTTGTATATGAGCGGACTTAGTTTAGACTTGTTCTGGTTCAAAATATCACTATTTATGCACATCCATGTTTTGTGCTTTTGCACATGTGTGTTTGCATAGAGGAAATGGATTGATTTTTTTAGCTTTAGGAATTCCATACTTGCACAAAACAATCTGGTGAGGAAGAGGCTTTTTTTCTGTGCCCTTTTTGAAGGATTTCAATAGATTCTGGTTTAGAATACTGCTGCTAGGAGTTATTTGCTCCAAACCCTGAGCGTCAGTAATGAGTTTAATTGTTAATTCTGCTGCTATCTATTACTACAGAAGTGTAGAAGTGGGAATGATGGTGATACTTGGGCTAGGTTGACCTTTTGGTTAGGAGATTATTTTGGACTAACATTTCTTAGTTTTCTGAGCTCTGTGCATTCTGCTGTGGGAGAAACTGCACAGATTAATATACTTTGCAAAGACACTGCAGCTACTTGCATTTTTGAAGGTCTTATTTCACTGTAATGAACAAAGTATTCCTTAGCCTTGTCTCTGTGTGGGGATTTTCTTGTTTGTTGGTAGTAAAACAGCGTGAGTTTAAACCAACTAGAATATGCTATAAATGATGAAAACTGTTTATAAACTATGTGACCTCTGGCTTGGAGTAATGTATCGTAAACATATAGGGTATTTCCTGCAGTCCACTGGGTATGTATTCATTTCCAGTTAGCAGAGGAATCTTTCCGAAGAGTTTACCCTATCAAGACACCAAATGTATGTGTGAAATCTGGTAGTTCATTGTATATTTTACCTCTGGCACATGGCACTATTGTCAACCCCTGAGAATAGGACAATAAACATCTTCGTAGCATTTTAAAATTTTATCTTTGGCACCTAGGAGAGTATMTATGCCACAAAATCTTTGCATGATTTTGTCACAGGAGAAGCTGTGGATGCTGGTGTGAGAAGAGAGATCCATTTGCTTTGAACTAGTACTAATTTGACAGTGTTTCAGGAAACCTTTTTTAAAAAGACTGATTTTTCTGAACAGGTCTCAAAAATGGATGCTGGCGATWACCTTAAAAATAGTAGCTACTGTGGACATTGAACTGTTTTGGCAACAACTACCTACTTTAAAAAGCTGTGGTATTAAAAAGGACTTTTTACCTCGCAGTTTTTCATGAACAGTGTTTATTAGGGTAGAGAAGAGTAAAGTTATTTATCAACTAATGTTCTATTAATTTGCCTGTGTTTTTTCTTAAACAATTGTCCTACTTTTAATCCATGCTCTGTCCTACCTCCATCATCATGATATCTAAGCAGAGTATTGGGTATTATCTGTGTCCCTGAGTGTTTGGTATATTTAGTAGCTCATTATTATTCTAAGTATGAGTAAGCTGATAGTATTAACAGTGAATGTTAACCATTTTGGCCACATAGCTTAAACTCTAAGTTGGACCCAAATGCTGTTACTGAGACACTTTATTACTGGAAAGCTTTGATACGTAACCAGAGAGCACTTCATACATACAAAAACCATGCTGTTTGGATATGGAGGGGAATGGGAGGTATTACCATTTGTATTTTGTTTTTGTTTTGGTCTGGGCTTTTTTGTAGGTTTTTTGTTTGGTTGGTTTTTTATTTGGTTTTTCAATATTAAAAACAACTGCAACCTTTCGTATGTGGCGACAATGCTTTTTTTGGTAGTGTGAGCAAACTCCCCACCATCTTACTTCCAAGGAAAATGTCTTAGAAATTAGGAACAATCCATACGTTCAAAGTATGGTGAACATGATAAATGCTTTACTATAACTCTACTTGGGATGTGGATGGCTTGACCATATAAACATGTTTTGGTTTTGTTTTGTTTTTCCCCTGGAGCAGGAGAGTTGTGTGTTCAGTTTTGGACTGCTTATGACAACCCGTGATCACTATCCCTGGTTTAGTGTTCCTAGTTATAGTGTCATTTTGGGATGCTAAATACGGCTTCTTARGCTTGTTTTCAAGATAATGCTGTTCTTGAGGGTAGTCACTTGTCTTTGTACAGTGAAGCTTGAAATTATAGCAGTGGTGTTACGCTTTTAATAAAATTTGGTTATGTTTTGTTTCATGGTATTCTGGTATTTTACACAATTTGCCCGTTATGTTTTTATTTCTTAAGGGCATTGTGTAAAATCACAGCAGCTACATAGCAAGCTTATAGAAGTGTCTAAAAACAACAAAAGAGATGGAATACTAAATGGTGAATGGTGTTCTCTGATGTGGCTTTGAAAAAAGAGTTTCCCTTTGATGGATTTGAAGAGGAGCTGGCCACTTTCTGCAGCACTGAATACTGGCTTGTGTCATCCTTCAGGAGAGTTTTTTCAGCAGGTTTGTGTCACAGTAAGCGCAGCTAAACAGCTCAATAGTTGTTCCGTTTCCTTCACACATTGTATATAAAAGTCCTGGCATGAATGTTCCCATAAAGTTCAAAGGGGACAAATTTGTAATGTGGGTTGGTAACAAATGGCTACAAACAAAATATGGCTTTATTAGCTACTTCTAATGGCCTGTCAGATTCTAGACAATGCTTGCTTTCCTTCTCCTAACTGCTCTGATATCTGGAGGGTTTGACCTGTGGGTCTCTGACCATGTGGAGTCACTGAGAGCCCAAATGAAAAGTTGCACAGAGTAGTGCTCTGAGCACTTTTGTTGGGGTCACAATTAGAAGGAAATCTCAAGCTTTTGAGAAAACATGGGAGTTGGGTACTCTGTGAAGGAAAGGAAGTCATAAACAGAAACTGTTCCCTATTAGAGCGGAGAAATAAAGGCGGAGAAGCCTGAATGAAATTGTCTGGAGAACAGCTAGTACAGAATATATTTATTGAGACTTAAGGGATAATAGCAAAATACACATTTCTGCTATTGTGAGAAAGCTGGAGCAGACTTACAGGAAAAAGCTTCCAAATGAAATATCTGCAAATTTGTTGTTGCAGTAAAGGAGCTTGTGTCAGCAGTAGGCTGCGTGTGTCGATGAAGACTAATACTTTATTTTGTCTTTAATGAGTAATTTTGTAAATGTTCATGTTGGATTGTGTTGCTAGAATGAAGAGCAGAAAACATAAATGAATTTAATTTTTTTTTTTATTGGCACGAGTGTGAAAGTCATTTCAGATAGGCGTTGGTGTTTTTGGTATTACTTTGTTTTAATAAGGTCCTTTTTTGCCCAATGTCAGGTGTGCTTGTTTGAGGTGTGAGGTCAAATGGCCTACCCAAGGTTGCCATGCTTTTGAAACACGGGTTTCTGCTAATTTGTTCTTGTTGCAACCTACAGGTAAAGTTCCATGGCTGCTCGAGCGGTTGTAAGCCAGAGCGGCTGCAGTCCTGCTCTGTGCCCCACAGCATGCAGGCTCTGCCGTCCCATCTCCTCCTCTCTTACTCCTGGGACTCGCCAGTGGATTTGACTTGGGGAACTGAACCAGCTGAGAAATAATCATTCTCTATTTCTGGGTTAGTTTTYGACTGAATCACTGTGTAATTGCGTGGGCATCAGTGGTACCTCAGAAGAGGAGATGGGAATCAGTAGCTGTGATGGGAAAGGGGACAGTGAGGACTGCAGCAGCTTTGATTTTAGCCACATCCTAAAAGATGGTATGATCTTGCTGGAAGGGTTTAAGACTGTCATGCTGTCAGCTGAGACATGGTGGTACAGCAAATCCCAGTGTTCACAGTTCGGCCCTGCAGCGGTCACAGAGCCCCAAACAGACAGAAGACAGTTACCTTCTTTTTGTAAACTTCTGCCATTTTACATCCCTGAGCTGTTTAATACAGTCAGTGAGTGCAAGTCCAGAGGCGTGAGCACGTACAGCTGGAGGCTGCAGGGAAGGTGGGCTTGTGGTGGCCCTCAGCTGGGGAAGTCATGGCCTTAGTCTTGTAACTTAGCTTGGGTTCATCTTGTGTTTACTGGGGGTCATACAGTGTTGAAGGGGGAAGGTTGCATCTGGAGTTGAGGGAATTGATGCTTTACTAGGTCACTCAGAGTTCTGAATTCATGAATTAATTCTATGACATCACTCATTCACTGGGTCTTTTCATGGCAGCAGAGCAATTTCTATGCAAAAAAATAGTAGCCAGCAATGGAGGTAGAATGCGCTTGTGTCTTGTGCAGTGCCGTGACCTGAGAAGTTTGTGGTTCTACAATGTCTATAGTTGTATGAGCTTCAGTGTCAGGTAGGTCTCAAATAATACATACTGTTGCTTGGACAGATAAACTTTTTAAGATGCCAGCTGCCTTGTTTCATTATGCTTGGTACTGTGGAAAACAGTGCATCAGCAATCCCTTCCTGGTTTTATTAACTGCTTCACAGTTCTGTTTTACCTCATTTTAATGAGCCTCTAAAGGATGTTTCGAGTGCTGGACAGTCATTCCTCTGGCCGACACACCTTTTTCATTGTAGAAAGAGGGTACTAAATTAGATTTCAGAGGACCTCTGTTGAGAACTGGTGAACTAAACACAAGGCTAGATATACTTGGCTCATGGAACAGTATCATTTCAGATGCATCTTGATAGGTGCGGGCTGTGAGGAAAATACATGGGATGGTTTGGGAATCCATATTCTGTCTCACTTCTAGAATATGAAGTAGCTTGGGAAGTCATCTTGAGCAACAGCACTCCCTGAACAAATGCCTTTAATGGCTGAAGTCTTAATAGACCAGGAAACCAGTTTCCAGCATTATTTGAGAAACGGTGGTTGAGGGTTAGTAGGAGATACCTCTTCTTTTCTCAGAGGTTAAACTACCGGGATGAGGGACTCTGGTGACATTTATACAGAGCTTAGTCCAGTAAGCCCTAATCATGATCAGGGCTGTGGGCGCTACCATAATGTAAATATTAATTACCACTGTAGCCCCTCTGGTAAGGACAAATCAGTACTAAAGGAGAGGTAGGGCAGCAACCCTCTTTTTTTTGTAATCCTTGTTGGATTCTTTGCAGGTAAGCAAATTAGAAAGCTTGATCTAAATTTAAGTGATATTTTAAAAATCCGGAATATTGCTTCTGATTTGAGAAAGAAGGAGGGAAAAAAAAAATCTGTAAATGGATTCTTGGTAATTCTTGGGAGCCAAATGCAGTTGCCAGTTGATAGATGCATGTGTAGTACATGATAGCAATTCTGTCCTGTAATTATTTGCTTCTGCTCATGTCTCCATCTGAAAATAGCTGTTTGGGAGTATGTTAAGCCATGAACAAGAAGGACATGTGAATATGTAATACTTGTAAATGAAATTTTCCATTGTTTTTACATCAAGTAGGATAAGACTGGTGTGCCTCTTTCCCACTTTCCTTTCTTTTTTGTGCAATGTTGTAAAATAACTGAATGATCTTGTTTTCCTTTGTTTGGGTCAAGAAATTTTAGCTGAAAATTGTTACTCTGTGAAAGAAGATTATTGACTCAACAAGCCTTCAATTTTCAGTGAATAACACTCCCACCCTCTAGCTTCAGGAACATGTGGTGCATGCATTCTATTTTAAAGTACAGACTGTAATTTAAAACTGAGGCAGTTTGATGCCCCACTGAACTTTGTTTAAGCCTGGAATAAAAGGAAAAAAGCTTCAAGTTGCAAAGAAGTGACTAAGCTTTCTCAAAGGCTTTTCTTGGCCATTATGCACAGAGTTCAAAAAAGTTGCTGATTTTTCCAAGTAATTTTAATTCTAGATCAAGTGCAGTTGCTAGTTTGTTTTTTTCTTCTTCCCGCCATTCCATGTAATAAACCTGTAGCTGGAACAAGTTTCATACAACACATATGTATAGAGATACCAAGTATATGTATTTCAGTGTGTTTCTGAGGTGCAAAACATGCTCTGTTGTTGGTGCTGGTGCTCATACAGATTCTGTACGTGGCCTCCTGTTTGTGGCCTGGTGTCGGTCAGAATAGTGGGTCAAATCCAGCACGAGCCACTGCAGTGCTGCTGAAATCAGTGGTGCTATCGGCGAGGTGAACTTACACTTTGTGTGTGTCATTGAAAATCTTAGCCCACTCAGTGTTCATGCATGTTTTACACATGACTTCAGCGGAGCCGGGATTTCATGTAGGTGATCAAACTGATTCAGTGTTCAAGAGTCAACTTGTACATTCAGTTTAAGTCCCATTTTTGGGGAAAGGTACAATTAATTAAAGTAGTGCAGAGCAGCCCTGGGCAGATGTCATCCGTGTAGGGTTAAACTGAAACATTGAAATCAAAATTGTTGATTCTTGAATTAAGTATTCTTGCTTTTAAAATTAAAATTTGTAATGTGAAGAGAAGGTCCTGTTGTTATTCATTTGTGTTTTGTGCTTTACAGGATTACTTGGTTTTGCTTGATAGATTGATCATATTTATTTAAAAAACAGTGTTAGGTTGTTATTGAAGTATAAATACTAATTTCACTAAGTGCTGTAARAAAGATACTTGGCTATTCCATCACCTTTTCCGTTTTCAAAATACTTTACCTTTACAATGTTTACAATATCCCTGTAATAACAAAATTACTAATTTAGGGTCTAAGAAAATTTACAAATGCAAAAAGAAACATTTAGTCTAACCTCTACGTGAAACTTACGTGGGAAACCTGCTAAGGGTTTATAGATCCCAGTAGTGGTTAAGGTTGCAAAAACTTGTATTTAAATAGGCCAATGTTTGTCCTAAGTGGAATATTAAAGTATTTAGTAGCTTTTTTYCCCTGCAATGTTTTTTGAAGCCATGAGGATTTTCATCAACGTGCTTTATACCTCCAAATGCCAGGACAGTAGTAGTGTCGATTCAAGAATTCAAGAAACTAGATTTAATTTGGGTGGCTGAAGCAGCCCCCACCCCACCCCTCCCGAGTCGTTCCCTCCCCCAGAGGCTGCTGCCCCCACAGCCGAAGTGACTGACCTGYGCCTGTGGTAGCCCCGGAACGGCCAGAGCTTGCAGCTTGCAATGAGAGGCCAGCCGAAAGCCCCTGAGGTTACGTTTAATATGCAAGGCCATAAACTGTGGTAGTGCGGGTGCCTCTGCACGCGTGGCTCGGGCGTACCGGCTGCAGGGGCAGTAACGGCACTAGCTGTCCTTTCAGTCTGCCTAAATTTCCAAGTCAGTGCCTTTAGGTTCTGCATTTGGGAATCTAACTCTAAAATGGTAGGGTTTTTTGCATTTGGGGATTATTTTTGTTTTTTGAACATTTTACACAATGTGTGTATGTGTATATAGTGTGTATAAAAGCATGCATGTCTTATCTATCTGCTTGGTTATTTGTAAATTTTGAGTTGATAGCATACTATAAATTCCAAAGCTTAATATATTCACTGGTGCATGTCTTTGTTCATGCCTGTGTGAACATTGGGATTAAGACGCAGAAAGTAAGACAAAAGAGTATTACTCACTTGAATACCATTTCAGGAAGTACCTGAGACACTGTAAATGTTTTTTTCTTTCTTTTATTTTTACCACAAGTACTCCTGTAAGATAGGAATATTTTTTTTTTCCAGAATGACTCCTTTACTTGTTCTCACCAACCATTGTGAAGTGTGACCTCAGCTTCATAACCTTGACTAAACACAGTAACTCATTCCGACCAGCAGTGACTGAAGCCTAGTAGTAGATGCCTTTTCTTCTTCTTCTACCATCCACTMCTGTTTTCTGGGAATGTGTTAGCTTCTGGTGCTATTGCTGCAACTTTCATGTCAAAAAACCCCGTTGGCAGTCTGATGTGAAGCTCACTTCTGAGTGCTCCTGGTCAGCTTGCTGTTTCTGTGTAAGCAGATGTTTGTGCAGTCACAGTCAATAGTGTTAAGATTAGGCCAGGTTTCACAGTGCTTTGTCTGATTGTTTATGGTGTATCCATAATTGCTGGGGATTTTAGGTACCATCATAGTGCAAATGGGAAGTGTTTGTAATGTATTACTTGTTTTGTAGTACTACATTGGAGTCCCGATAAAGTCAGCCCTGTAGCGTGTGTGACTATTCACGTTTTGCTTKATTTTTTTGAAGTTTGAAACGGGTTTTTAAATTTCTCTCAAATGTGTTTCCTYGAAACCTAATGTCTTGTAATGCTTAAGCCTCTGAAACCTTCCTTCCTTTGCTGGAGCCATACATCTTAGATTCACTATGAAGTGAAGTTTGTTGTCTTCCCTTGAAGACAACAATTCATGGTGGCTTTTTATAGAATCTGTGCTRTATTGTGCTGTATGTGAGAAGTGCTTCTGAAGTGTGTTACATGTAAATAGGCTTCCATTATCAATTTACCTTTAAAAAGAAAGTACACACACACACACACAGTCTCTAAATGAGGGGGGTTTCTGCATTTATCTTTGGAAGGCACTACACTTAAAACTCACTGCATCAGTTTTCCTTAACATCATGCAGATTATTCTGTGCCATTTCCCACACAATTCCAAACACGGTTCTGCACCCACAGTACTTTTTATGAAGAGGGTCCTGTTTGAATTGGCAATGTAATTTCAGGGGGGTGAAGCATCATGGTGTGTTGAAATCAAGATGGAAAAGCTGAACATCAGTAAAAGGCTACTTTCAGTTCCCAGTGTTCAGGCTTTTGATCTTTTTCCTTCCATCCAAACAATTGCAGATGACCCTTTTAATCATCTCAACCTGTGAAATGAGACTTACTGTGTTAAATTAGAATTAGGACCTGAATTTTGAGGCACATTTGAATAATTGCATTAGTATAGGAAAATATGCCATTCTGGATCATTTATTTCACATCATAGTTAAGTGGCATAAATTTATAACTGAATGTGTGGTGTTGGGTTTGATGTTGTTTTCCCCCCTCCCCTCCCTTCAAGGTTGAAATTCACTTTAATAGTTTATCTTCCACCATACTATTGAAGTTATCATTTTGGGAAGTAATATAGAGATAAGCATACATGAGAGTTTTTATTTATATGTTTGCATGTAGTAATACATTATGCATCAGTARGCTTTAGTAAGGTTTGCTGAATACACAGTAGTGGACTTAGTTAAGAGAACAAAGCTTGTTTCATGCCATAGCATAAGGTGTACACTCACATGTACATTTATAGTATCATAGATAATGAATTTTGCCAATGCCTTTTGCACAAAAGATAATGAAAGAGATCTAAAACATTATTATTTTTGTTTCTTGAACTGTAAACTATACATTGGCCAGTGCTCGTTTTTGAAAAGTATGGAAATAAAGGAACTGGAAGTGATCTGAGATTTTTAGATTCACTTGTTAAAATCAAAATAATTTAGCAAGATTATATAGGTAGATAAAATGGTGTATGGATTAAGTACAGACATTGGCCCTAGTGAACTAATTCATGGCACAGAATATAACTTAATGCAAACTCTTATCTTTTGATTTTAGACTTTTATAGTGAACTGAAAGCCTTACCAGTTTTTCATATGATACTGCAGTGGTGGTGGAAGGCAAAACTCCAGATTATCTCTTTCCCTTACTTAATTTACAGACCATGTCAAGATTTTAATAATAAGGCTTAATGAAAACTTCATAAAAACCTAATTTTTTCCATCCTGTTTATTGTATCATTAGACGCCTACATGAAAGGAGAAAAGTTAAGTTGTTCAGTGCAATTTTCTTCAGGATTTATTGAAACTAGGCTGTAAAACTTTAGAATCTGTTTGGTTTTTTTAAATAAGTAACATCTCATAGTTGTGGGTTCATTTGGATTCTCTCATAGTCCATTTTCTCTCCATCTTCATTCCTTTCCTTTGTTTTGCTTGTGCCTTTAAAGAAGACTTAGGAAGACTGTATATACACACCACTGGTGCTTTTAAATGACTGCTGATTCTTCCTGCATGGCTCGTTAGACATTTTGCCTCGTTGGAAATCACAGTAATAGCCTTTTTGTTCCTATTCTGAGGTATGACGAAGTACAGGAATTTTTTTGGCTCTGGAAGTCTTTGGCTGCTTCTGGCCACAGGGTTGTTCCGGTGCGTAGACCACAGCTCGGTGTGTGAGGGGCCATTCGGGCTACCTACAGAGTTGTCTTTCTCCTCTGCAAAGAAACAGAGGTCAGATATCAGATCCTATGAAATGCTGAGAAATGCACTCATGCACATACTCAAATATACTTACAAACATTTTAGCTCTTTAATTTTTGCTGGTTAGAACCAGTRATTTTTAGTGCCTGCTTTTTAATGCCTATATTCACAGTAGTACAGGTCAGATTGAAGTCAATCCTGTAAATCCTTTACCTTATTTTTGCCAGAAAAGCAAACTTTCCCCTCCTGTATAATAATTTTGATCACTTGACCTCCATTTCCATGGAGATGTGATCAGAGGGCTACASTCAGCTAGCCATGCAAGCTAAGGTCTATCTTTTGTCACTTACAGTGTGCAATGAAACTACAGATTTGAAGAGTAATTAAAGGACCTACAGACGGACGCTTTTCCCCCCACCACCCACATCCATTAAAAATGTAACTTGGAAACAAAACGTGTGACCACCTATGCAAAGGATTTTWAAAAAAAAAWAAAWATGTTTATTTAAGAGAAAAACCAAACAACAACAACAAAACCCTCTTCTTCAGTATTTAACTTTTAAAATTATTACTTTTCCAGCAATCTAAGACATTCTGTATACCCTTCTATGTATATTTGAATTTCCCACAGACTCCTGATTCCTGTATGCTTAGTTTAGATGACATGGACTCAGTTTTGTCAAAAGCTGAATTTTGTAGCCCACAGAACTCATACATTCATGATTAAACAAGTGCAGATTGGGCAGCTAATGCTCTTCCAAGTTCAGTCTGGGGTTACTGGTTCAGGGTCATGCTCAGGATCCAGCTCGTGCTTGTGAGCAGTATGTACCTCCCAGTCCTATCAGGGTGAGTGACAAAGCCTAACAGCAAGTGCTGGCCCACGTTGTGCCTCGGAGCGGGAGAACGTGGTTCAGGGACACGGTGCAGTGGCACGTGCTGCAGCTCTCAGGGCAGCGCCCACAGCCCGGTCAGCTGAAGGGCTGACATGTAGTCTTAGACTGAAGCGTGTGTATGGGTGGTGTGTTYGTGTTTGCTGGCTAACTAGTATGCTTTGTACTGCTGTATTTGGGGTTTAGGTCTCTGAATACTTCTGGGCTCTGTCAGGTGGGAAGGTGCCTTTCTGGTAAGGATACGAAAGCTCATGGTACTTCATGACCTGGTGACAGGGAAGCAAAGTGTCTCAATTTCTGCAGAACAGGGTTAGTTTTCCTTCAGACTAGATAATAACCAAGTTATGGATGTATTGCCATTTAGATTATATATTTATATATATCTGTGTATATTGACATTAAAAAAAAATACTTCAGGGTGTTGGATTGTTCAGGGATCTGTCTTTTCTGCAGCTCCTCTGTCTCCTCTCTGAGGGGTTTGCAGGGTAACCCAACTTTAGTAACCAAAAGGGAGTATATTCCTTTTATCTTGGTTTCGGCACACGGCTGTGATGCTGTGGGAAACATGGCACCTAGGAGAACAACTGCACTCCCTCCTGAAGACTCGGTGAAACGGATTTAAAAAACAAAATGCATCTGAGCTTGAATTCGTGGCTTTCTGGGCAGCGCACTGTACTACTGCTAGACTACAAGGCCTGCTCTATAGATTGATTTCTAAGTGGTTATTTTTGTCAGGCTTAATAAGAGCATATTGATGAGACAACGTTGTATAAGCTAGGTTAACGTCTGGTTTTTCTGCACTACTATTACTCTCTATTGCTAGAATCCACATAGTGGCAAAACTTGAAAGTGAGCTTTCTCCTTCCCTGTGAGGGTTTTCTCCACTGAACCGATCTTGCAAGTATCCCTACTCTTTTCACGTAGGACAAAAAAGTGAAAACGACTTTGTTGTTGTTGCTGTTGTTGTTGTAATGACACTATAAAATTAAAAGCGTGTTGATTTAGAAAGCTTAGGTTCTCCCTCCTCCTGGCCGGGCGAAGGGGCTCGGCCTGCTCAGTCGCCCGCTCCCCGCTCGGAGCGGCGCCTGGCAAAGGCAGCGGTGGGAGCTCTGCGAGGTGGGTTAGCGAGGCCTCGGCAGCGATCGTCCCGCTCCGCAGCCCCGCGGACTTGGCGGAGGAGAAGGGCGGTGGGCGCCGTTCCCGCTGTTGCCGGGCACGGAGCGAAGGCGGGCGGGCAGCGCCCTGCGCTCGGCGCCTTCCCTCAGCCCCGGGGCGGGGGGGCTCCCCCGGGGCCGGGCGGGCGGCGGTTCAGGCCGCCTCGAAGCCGTCCTGGGCATTTTTATAATTGATCATCAGCTGACACCGCCCGGCCAGAAAGCTCTCACCGCTCCCTCTGGCTGCTGGAAGTCTGAAATTACATCTTTGTCTTTGAAGTCGGGCGCACTGTTAGCGTCGCCATGGCGACGGGGCGGGTAATGGCCTCCGCCGAGCGGAGGCTGGTATTTAGCGCTGAGCGCGGCCCTGCACAAGGCCTCGCTCTCCAGAGCGGTTACTGAACTGTCCCCTGTTAGAAAATGTTTAAAAATTGCGTTTTTACATGGCCTTACCAGATTAATAGTCATGGTTTATTTCGTTTTAACTGCAAGGATAAAAGCATTATTCCATTAAATGGGTAGCTTTTTTCCCCCCTCCTTTGGTTTATGCATTATTAACACAAGCTTTCCTGTTTTGCTTGTAACATTTTATAGGCTCTTTCAAACATGTAGTCAGATTTGCTCTGTTGCTCTTTTATTTTTCAGGACTTAACCCTTTCTCTCCTTGGTTGTGTCTTCAAAAACTTGGAGTGAAGCCTTGAGCAGTTCTGCCTGCTCCTATTTAACGTATTTAAAAACAGAAAAAGGCTTTCTCTTTCTTTTTTTTTTTTTTTTTTTTTTTTTTTTTTTTTTTTTTTTTTTTTTTGCATTCTGCTTTTTTGAAGCATTCTGCGTTTTTGAAGCGTTCTACAAGGCGATGCAGATGGGTCTGTTCTTGTCATTTAATTGAAGCAGATGCTGAAGTCAGCACACATGAGCCTTGATAGGGTTGTGAAGGGTTTGAGTCGAGGAAGTATTTTGGT
The DNA here is from genome assembly GCA_030449065.1 of Oceanodroma leucorhoa. NCBI lineage: Eukaryota > Metazoa > Chordata > Aves > Procellariiformes > Oceanodroma > Oceanodroma leucorhoa. The sequence goes on along the minus strand of JASVER010000084.1, from coordinate 2,361,317 downwards.
CTGGCGTTTTAATTTGTGTGCACCTCTTCTCTTCTGCCCTTAGTGTTGTCACCCCACTCTCTGTACACGTAGTGTTGGCAGCCTTCAAAAGAGACGCACCTCGTGGTTGAAGGACCAGGGACCAAAAAATCCAGAATGGTATTTACCCCCACGGCCTTCCTCTTTAGCACGGAGCCAGTGAAATACATATAGACAAGTAGAAGTATTGTTATAAACACAAGCTGCAGGCTTTGTTTAACTTTTCCAGTGCTCTAAAATATAGCTTTCATTTTAGTCTCTAGTAGGAGGCATATATCCAAGTGCAGTCAAGTGCTGTGGATACAGGGATTCAGTCGTCCCTGCCGACAAAAATGGTCTCTCTGTTTAAAAACTTGGAGGTTGTTTAACATCTTTGTTGGCAACATGGACATTGGGACTGAGTGCACCCTCAGCAAGTTTGCCAACGACACTGAGTGCACCCTCAGCAAGTTTGCCAACGACACTAAGCTGTGTGGTGCGGTCAACGCGCTGGAGGGAAGGGATGCCATCCAGAGGGACCTTGACAGGCTTGAGAGGTGGGCCCGTGCGAACCTCATGAAGTTCAACAAGGCCAAGTGCAAGGTCCTGCACATGGGTCGGGGCAATCCCAAGCACAAATACAGGCTGGGCGGAGAATGGATTGAGAGCAGCCCTGAGGCAAATGGCTTGCGGGTGTTGGTTGATGAGAAGCTCAACGTGACCCAGCAATGTGCGCTGCAGCCCAGAAAGCCAACTGTATCCTGGGCTGCATCAAAAGAATCGTGACCAGCAGGTCGAGGGAGGTGATTCTCCTCCTCTACTCCACTCTCATGAGACCCCACCTGGAGTACTGCATTCAGCTCTGGAGCMCCCAACATAAGGAGGACATGGACCTGTTGGAGCAAGTCCAGAGGAGGGCCACGAAGATGATCAGAGGGCTGGAGCACCTCTCCTATGAAGACCGGCTGAGAGAGTTGGGGTTGTTCAGCCTGGAGAATAGAAGGCTCCAGGGGGACCTTATAGCAGCCTTCCAGTACCTGAAGGGGGCTTACAAGAAAGCTGGAGAGGGACTTTGTACAAGGGCCTGTAGTGATAGGACAAGGGGTMATGGCTTTAAACTGAAAGAGGGTCGATTTAGATTAGATATAAGGAAGAAATTCTTCACTATGAGGCTGGTGAGGCACCGGAACAGGTTGCCCAGAGAAGTTGTGGATGTGCCATCCCTGGCAGTGTTCAAGGCCAGGTTGGATGGGGCTTTGAGCAACCTTCTCTAGTGGAAGGTGTCCCTGCCCATGGCAGGGGGGTTGGAACTAGATGATCTTTAAGGTCCCTTCCAACCCAACCCATTCTATGATTCTAACAATGAAACCTGGAATTCATAATTTCCCCCTTCTTCACCCCCAACCCCCCTTTTTTTTTTTAACTATGAATTTGTTGTTATGGGGTGCTTACTGGCACTTTGCTTTGCCCGTCTGTATCTGTCACAGATCCTGATTTCCTAAAGACTTCCAAGGACATCTCAGGAAAAGGCAAATGTTCCTCAATTTTTGTCCTTTTTTTAAATTGATGTCATGTAGCAATGTTGATATAAATGGTACCTCTTGTGGGATGGACTTTGACCTTCTGGACAGTGGACCAAAACTGAGACTTACTTCACCTATCCAGCTGGACTGTGGACAGCATTCAGGTCTCTGAGTGAGGAGGTTGTGTGTGCAGGGCTCCTGCTCTCCCCCCATGCGTCTGTCTTCAGTGCTCAGTGTCTCAAAGCTCTGCGTTTGTTCCTGCATGCAACTGTTCACCCCTGTGACTCCCACAGACACCTTTGGTAAACAGCACTGCTTCTAAAACTCGAGTGAAATACATTTCCTACCTCAGGGAGGCCCTGGGATAGATGAAAGAGTCATCCAAAAGTCAACCCAACTCCCTGACCGTCTGAGACCAGCATGAGGCCCATCTCTGCTCTTGGCCAACAGCAGCTGCAGGCTGTGTTGCAGCCCAGCCTGGAGTTAGTGTGTTGTAGTGTTGGGTGAATGTGGCAATAATGTACTTTTTAAAAGTTTTCCTTTTATATATATGGTTTTTAAAAATTATGTTTAAATATTTWAAAAAAAAAAAAAAAAGGCAGTTCTGGCGAATCTGCTCCAAGTGTGGATACAGTATTGTAAAACTGCATACATGAAATAGGCTGGACTGGAGGTTTACTCTCATCTCCTGGTTTTGTGGGCATGAATTTCATCCTTTGAGTTGCATTTTCCTTAAATCTGCAAATTATGGGAAAATTAGACAACACAGTTTACATTCCATTAATAAGAAATTGCTAATTGCTTATAAAACAGGCGTATCTTTATCTGCACAGGGCTTTTTAAAGTTGCTGCTTAATCTTTTTTCTTTTTTAATCACTAAATAAACATGTCTCAGCAGTTGCTGCATGTGAAACCAAGACCTGGACGTGGACAAAAAGCAAACACACTACACTAATTTTCATTAGCATATCCTATCTCCTAGAACATTTATTTTTTCATCTCCTTGTAAATTGATTTTTCACGTGCTTGTGACTGRTATTTGAACTGTGTGTTTGAAGTAAGTGACTTATGTAAAAGCCAGGTTCTGGATCTCCCAACGTGAATATATTATGGAGGTGACCTAGTGGGTCCATGGTTAAAGTTGCACAGAGTTTTCACTCAAAGCGATGCTTAAATCCCTTAATTAAACATTAAAACTCGCACGAATTCTCAAACATGGACTGTTTCAATAAAGAGRATAAACTTTAATTATTTAGGTACTCAATGTTCTTCTTAGCGCTGTGTTTGCAGAATTCAGAACAACTTAAAATTATTCCTTCCTCAGGTTTTTCCAGATTTCCTGGTATTTTCACTTTCTCTGTTCTTTTTTCAAAATCTTTTGGCTAAGCCTTTCATTGCTCTAAGTTGTCATATCTGTTGAATTCATAAAACTATGACAATTTACATAAAGCAATTTAACTACAACCAGTTCAGCTTTAATTATAATGATTAGATACAGAAGAACATATAGAAGACATGAGATGAGAAAGCTCTGTATATTATATTAGTTTTTGCCATGGGAGTCAAACAGTATATCGGTTATTTGTAGCTGATACCAGTCTTTTACACCAATGATTTGGAATGAGAAGAAAAGACTAGAGAGCCTATTTAAAAGAGAATACCACATGGAAGCAAAATCCAGACTCACACTTAAACACCAGTAACATCTCTTCTGAACAGCTGGTTATTTCCGAATCCATCAATGAACAACAGCTACAGTAGTCCCAAATGGGTGTAAACTTCCTTCTACTTTTCCCCATCTCCTTATTCTTTGAGGACCCAGTTCAAACTTTGTTGAAATCAGCGTTTTCACTGATTTCAGTCAGTTTTGGATTAGGCTGATTAATTTTTACATTCATTCTACCCAGTTGTCACCCCGTTCCTCTGTATTAACATCTGTTTTGAGCCTTTTTCTTTGGACAGGGTCTGTAAAACTGTTGTAGACAGCTGTGTATGCTGTACCTGTAGTGACCAGCAAATAGAACTCTCCTTGGTAATGTTTGCAGACTTCTGCTGAGCTATAATCACATTCTTCAGCACAGGTGGAAGCCTTGCTGAAAACAGTACATTTGCAAACCATACATAAATGAAGAAAAAATTCCTTTAGAAACCAGTGTTACATGTGTAAGTAGTATCTGTATTCAGACCCGTTAGCCTCCAGCTATTCCTCTAACTAGCTGGAAATAGAGAAAAAATCCTGCTCCTCATTAGCTTGTGGTCTATGGAAAGGTTTTAAGTCTTTTAGGTCAGGATCTGTGTTTTCCCGTCATTTTCAGCTGACTGCCACTGTGGTCACGTATGCTTATTAGTTCAGGTCTCCTGTCCGTTGAAACACCACAGCTAGTACTTTTTAATTATTTTTGAAAAAATTCTTGTCCTGTTATCAGCAGCGGCTAGGGTCTACGAAAATACTCACTACTTATATGAGAAAGCATTGTTTCAGAGTATGCTAGTTCTTGAATTTTGGAAAACACAAGCACTATATCCTAAGATTGCATACCAATACCATAAAAATTCAAAATTACTTATTAATTTGAAGAATTGCTTATTGCTTTAGGCACTGCATGAAGAGCGAATTTCACAGGAAGTTCTTGTTTTCTCCAACGTATGAGTAGGTTCTCAAGCTCTTCCAAAGTAGGGATTGATATGTGTGAAAAGGCTTGTTGCATTTGCACACTGCAAGGTTCATGTGGAAAGGCATGTGAACAGAAGCTACGGGGCCTGAAATGTTCCATTGTTGGTGATGTTCTTGCATTTTACTGACTCCACTGTGTGTGCACTTGAGCAGTCTGAAACAAAGCATCGTGGGGAGGAATACATGAGAGCAGCTAGTAGTGAAATAATGTGGAGAGTCTAATTTGTATGGGTTGGAATCTTAGGCAGTAGTACCATATTAGTGGTATTTTTACAATTTTTTGGGCTTGCTAGCCTGTGCCAAATTCTCTTCATTCTTTTTTGGGGGAGGAGGGGAACGTTAAAAAAACAGATCCAAGCACAGTATATACATGGTGATGGTAAGGGGTTAAAGAGATGTAATTATGCATTCTTCAGTAAGTGTTCTGCAGTCAGCAATACAGCAAGGATTTTATAGACGCTGGGGGGGGCRGGGAGAGGACAGAGGGAGAATATGGAGAGAAGGTCAGAGCCAAGGATTCTCCTAGGGTTTTCTTGTGTTTGCTTTTCCTTTGTGACTTATTATACTCTCTCCTGGTAGAAACAGAAGAAAGTATTATGGCCTGTTGGTTCCTCCTACTGATAATGTACACTTGATGCCTTTGCTTTATGGTAGTGGTAGAGGTGAATTTATGGACTTAGTTTTTGAAGGAGTTTTGAGCCATCCCAGCACGTGCCATGGTCCTTGTATGTTCTCCAGCTCTTAGTTATTGCAAGGAGTGCATTGCAACCCTGTGAACACTGAGCATTGCAACAAACGCTGTTTCTCAGCTGTGGTTCACCCATTCTGTTTGAGAGGGTTTGAATTTCCAGCAAATCCATCTACTGGAAATAGTTTGGTTTGTACCTTTTTGGGTGATGTGGATGGATGAATGGAAGTTCTTGCACAGTCAGCATTTTAGGCTGACCTGACTGATAAAGGTAAGCTTTCATTATTGCTGACTAAGCCTTTGAGGGACCAGGGGGGAAAAGCGGGGGTTTTTTCCTTTCCTTTTTTTTTTCCCTGCCATACATGATCATCGTGCATCGTGTTGTTCTTCAGAGGTGGAACAGGAGGTTGTGGAGTGTTTCGGAACAGTTGCAGTAACAAAGCAGAGCACGTAAAACAGGCAGGATATTTGGGATGTGGGCTACCCCCTTACTTCCACCCTGTGAGTTAGCCTGAGGTCTGACTTGCTGAGTCACTCGGTGCACCAGATCCTTCTTTTTTATTGAACTAATTTAATTTGCAGTTGGATTTCAACATAACAGCCAGGTATTTCTGGGAGATATTTGTGTGTTTGGTAATATGGTAGTCTGAAAGAGGTGGGKTTTTTTTTTTCCCCTTCTTTCACATGATACAGTTTTCATTTTTTCCCTGGGTACTTTCCCTGTTTAATTATATGGAAAGAACTGCAGACAGGTAAATGAATGGGATTTCTCCCCTCATCCTTCCCTGAAAAAAAGAAAAAAACCCAAACACACCACACACCCCCCCCCCAAAATAGCTCTTCTTTTGGGATGAAGATCCTTACCCTTGCCATTGACCTTATGGGGACAAGGCTCTTGTGATCCTTCCAGAGGGAGGGGAGGGTGAGTTTGTCAGTTTAAGTGCTGGTGCAAACTTCCTTGCAATAAGAACCTTTATGTTAAGTTAGTTAACTGCATGGGTCTTCTGAAATGCAGCATTAGGGAACAGTCTACCCTTAAGGACAACCGAAATTTTTCCTCCCGCCCTTGCTAAACGCCAGTTTAAAGCTATTGATTTCCTTCCCCTAGAAAAATAAAAGTTAACTCCCGTCATGCTTTCCCTTTTTTTTTCTCTTAACTTTCTTTTTTCCATGTGTCATTTTAACTCTGCAAAATTCTGAAAGGATTGCTGCGAGGAGGAAGGGTAGTCTGATAAGTGTATTTCCTAAAGCTTTTGGCCTTTCAAGGCTTCACTTGCGGTAAAGTTGAACTGTGCCGACGACTTGGATTGAGACGACAGGGGAGTAGTGTGCAATACTTACTGCTTCCGATGGCTCTTTGTTGATCTAAGAGAGAGCACTTAGAGAGTGGTAGGTCATTTATGTGATTATGAAGAGCACTTGGTTCTCTCTTATTCAAGATGGAAAAATAATAGTTTTTGAATAAGAGGTCGCTGTCAAGATGACATTGAATGTGACTTCTCGTCCCTCTTCATTCCCTCCCCCACTAGAAGAAAAGCGGCACTGGAACTACTCAGGATAGGGCTGGATTTTTCCAACTCCATGTGACTTTCTCTTTTCTTCTGTTCTTTGTTCATTTTGTTCCTTGCCATTTCCTCTGTGTGTAATGTTTATACTTCTTGATGGTGTCTGGATATTTATGGTAACTAGAAATTTAAAAATAAATGTAATGTATGTAAGGCTCTATGTGTTGTTTAAAGTCTTGTTTTTCCACTTTGCGGAATTAAGCTGCGAATGCGTGATGTGGTATCTGCTTGGGTGACAGATGTCCATTCCTGAATGATGCTGTGTTCCCTTTGTGCTTTATTTATGGAGTGATTTGCTTCTAAAATAATCTCTTAATCTTTTCCAAACTACATTTCTGTATGTGCTCTTTTTACATATGCCATCATTTAGGGTAACAGACTAAAAACTGCAATTACTCCTAAATGCTTTGTTTCTAAAGCTAATAATAGTGATATAACACTGTCATTTTTGGTTTGATGTGTCCTTTCAGAACTAGGTTAAGTGTGTAGTTTGGTTTTGCTCTGGTGGGGTTTTTTGTGTGTTTGTTTCCTGTAGCACTGCCGTAATGAAATTGTATTTTAATTTCGTTCACTTATCAAATGAAAAGACAACACCAATTTCTCCTTTTTTTATGTTAGGTTTGGTTTTATAGAGAAAAGGAGCTGTATCCCCAAATTAGGATGCAGTTGCTCAGAGTGCAGAACATAATAATGTATTTTATGAAAATAATTAACAGTTACTCTAGGGTTAATTGACTTAAACCAGTGTTGAACATCAGTAAACACTCTAGTTCATCACAAATTTCCTTTTAGTAAACTTTACCAAACGTGGTTTCAGCTTGGGGAAGGGCTGATCAGTGGAATATGTACAATACCTTACAGCAGGGAAAACCTTTTTAGATTCTCTTATTTGCAATCTAAAATTAAGTCTGTATAAAGTGTGTTGAGACTTTCAGGTGTTTGCCTGTTGACACATTGAAAAGAACTCAGCTGAAATTTTGAAATTCTAGTTTTTGGAAAACGGAAACTGTTTTGGAGCCGGTTTGGGGAAAGACAGTACTGGAATATTTTGTTTGTTTTCTTTCTGAACTCTTTTTTTACATATTTTTTTTTTTTAAATGTGGGTATTAGAAATGAACAGTAATTTGTATTTCTGATTAAGACACCTCAAAGTTAAATAGGAAGTGCTGAGAACTTCCGTGATTTATTAGTCAACCATCCGAAAATCACAGAAAATTATGTGCAAGCTTGAAAAAGCATAGTGATGCCATTGATCGTCGATTACCAGACTATGGAAACTTCTGAAAGTTGGACTTGGCTTCTCATAGAAAGTAACCTCGCTTAACTTTAGTCTCGGCTTTAGAATTTTTTTGACACTAGTACTCCATGTTCTCTTTATTATCTATGAAAGCTCAGGATCAGTCCCGAGTACAGATGGTGAGTATTGAGCAATCACCGCTGAACAAGAGCTGTAGTTCTGGCTCTATCAACTGAGCTCTTCCCGAGGGCACTTGCTGTGCTGCGGCCCCCAAAGTCTGCAGTTTTTCTGGAAATCTACTCGATTCTTTTTAGGACCTGACTTCACAGAAACTTGGCCTTGCTTCTTCAGTGGCTGCTCGAGCTGTTTGATGCTGGGCTGGGACTGTATTAACGTTTCAGTGAGTATCAGGAGCGGGCTTTTGAAGCGACTCTCCCAGTTGAGCCCCGTTACCATACTTTGATTCACATTAACCAGCAGGCGTGGAGCAAGCTGGATTCCTTTCGGATGAAATGAAACTGAAAAATGTGCCCCAGGAGCCTGCCTAATGCACTCCAGCTGCTGGCGGGTACTCGGTCCCTGGGCTAGCCCGAAGGACAGCCTCCGACAGGGGTACGGCGTGGGTGTTGGGCGCTCAGCACCAAGCTCTCCTGCCCGCGCCGGCTCCTGCGGAGCCGCACCGCTGGCTCTGGCAGGCGTAGCCGCCTTCAATGCGAGATGCTGCTGGGCCGCATCTGGATGTTTTACATAAGGTCTGGATCCAAAGTCCTTTGAAGTCTTTGAATGACTTCCATTGGCTTTAATAGGCTTTGTGGCAGGCCCTAATGATTTGGTTGTGATCTGAAAAGGGATGTTCAGCGACTTTTCTATAATGAGAAAATGTTACCTTTTAAAGAACCGAGTTCAAATAGTCTGATCAGTTCTCAAGTGGAAGTGAGCTTCTTGCTATCTCCTGGAATCCTTTTGTCCCTGTCAAAAAAAAAAAGTCAGAAAATTAGTACTCGTTGCTCAAGTAAGGTCCAAGGTTGAAATTAGCAGAGGAGTTTTGGGTCATGGATTGAACTGCACTGACAAGCAGTGGAGAGATTTGCACAGTGCAACTGTCTGCTCCTCTCAAAACTGTGCGGTAAGCCCCTCATTCTCACCAACAGTCGATTTGCTCACAGTTTTGAAGTAAAAAGGCCGAAGAGATAAAGGAAAAATCAACTTAGTTCGTACTAATATTGTTCCGAGATGAGTGATGCCATAGGTCTAAAACCAGCGCTATATTAAAAATCTCAAGTTTGTTTTTAAAGGCGAGGATGGAATAGAAGGCATTTCACTGTCCTACTAATTGAATAACAAAAGTACCAATACTTTCCATTTCCCTGTATCTCACATGTTCCCCTCTAAGTTTTCTTTCTTTTCCAGAGAAGTTTCTCAAATTGTTTTTTTGTGTGCAATTACATCTTTTTATCATGTAAGGTGTTGTTTGATCAGTATCCAGAAGAGCTTTCCTTTTCCTGCTTCCTCGGAATCCTTTCATGTGAGGTAGGAAATCAACTTATTGCTTTAACAAATAAATATGGACAGCTTGGATCTGTTGAACTTCTGCTGCTTTGTTTACTGTATTATTTTGTTTACTTAATCTTCATTTTCCCTAAATTAAAAAAAAATCTGTACTCTTTTCTTTTTTTTCTTTCCAAAACAGGTGTATACTATAATAATGATGTTTAAACAATCTCAGAACAAAGCGTAGCTCCATTTCATCATTGGACGCCGGGATCTAGTAGAATGTGTATTTACAATTAYATGTAATTGTCTGTGTCTTCCTGTAATGGTTTGTCTTAATATTTTTATTTGTACATGTGCATGGAAGAGTTCCTCTGAATTTGCACTGGGACTGATTTATCACAGTTATCCTTGTTTTACATCTATGTAATTACTTTGAAATCATTGAACTTATGCCGATACAAAATTGCAGTAGTGGTGAATTGGAGTTGCACTTTTGATGGTGCTTTTTATTCCAGTTGATATACTCTACTGATCCAGGTGAGGATGAAATGTACTAAGCTGCGAGATGTTTCACTGCTTGGGTTCGTGCTGCTTATCTGCCAGCACTTCCGTTCTTAGGAGCTGAATTTAATGCAGTTATTTCTGTCTGCCTTGGAAATGCAAAGGAGTGGGGAGAAAAGTTGAAATGAAAATTCCTTGGTTTTCTAGCATTGATGCACCAGCTGTAGCCGAACAAAGTGGTCCTGAGCCTCTCGCAGTGTATTTTTGGTAAAGGCATTATTCTGTCCTTCATCTTCCATAGCTTTAATAAAAGAAAAAAAACAGAGACCTTCTTTAGACTCTTCTCATTTTTCCCATCTGCTTTAAAGCAATGAATTAGCTTGTTAAAAGGAAAGCATGGGCTGGTGTTACCAGAAGGTGGTTTGTGTTATCAGAAGGTGGAGGGTGCTGGTGGTGTTCAGAATAAATAAATAAAATGCACGGACAGGACACGCCTGTGGTTGTGTCTCCATCAGCCGTTCGCAATCCCCGTGTTCCTCTCATCTCTGAAATCCAGACCTTGGAAGTGATGGACAGAGGCCAGCTGATAGTCTTCGAATAAGCCAGCCCCGTGTACTGTCCTTTTGTTTCATTTTCAAAAACTCCTCTATCGGAGGGAAGCAGTCGCAGAGCCTGCATGCTGTCGTGCAGATCTGGAGGACGTTGTTTGATGCCGGGGCTTGGCGTTGCCATGGTCTCGCCTGCGTGGCTTATTCACGCTTCCCGGGACCTCTGGCTTCCCTGGCTGGGAGTCGTCAGGGCGCTGCCGGCCTGACGCCGGGAGCCTGTGCGGCTGGAAGGGGTGCTGTGCCACCGCTGAATCAGCTGTTTCCCCCCTTCCCTTCAAGATTAGGAAAGCAGGTGTTAAGTCTCATTTTGAGAATTTATTGTTATCTGTTGCTGACGCTTTAGAGACCACTCTGCTTACCCGCCTAATAGCCAAATGCAGGCTAATAGTCTGTACAGGCCATTGAAGCCTAAAATCCTGCTAATTCCTTCCTCTAATGAGTAATCCCTGATCTCTGTGTGTGCCTTGACTACAGAAGGGCTAATTATGACATTCATTGTAAGGAAAATTTTGAACTCATGATTTCTGTGCCTGGGATTTGTAAATAAATAATGTGTCTGCATGTATACCATGTACAAAGTATAGCTTTCATATGTAAAGTTAAATATCCCTGAAGAAATTTAGTTAAAATAAATGGGATTGTAAAACATTTCTTTTGCTCGGTGGATTAATCGCTCATAGTTTAGGGAATAGGTTGCCTGTTCTRTATGAAAGGTCGTTCGTTTTAACCCTTAAGAGAGACATCGTACATTGTGCTGGTGAGTAAATTTGTTAATAGCTTTGAAAAAAGAACCTTCTTCCTGCTGCAGAGCAGGAGGTGGGATTCTGCACTGGGTCCTGGGGGCCCCTGCGCTGGGGCCTGGAGAGCCTCCTACTCTCCCCGACAGGTAATTTGGAGAAAGTGTTACCGTTCCATGCCTGGAAACATATGGGGATGGTAAATCTGGTTCTTTGGGTCTGAAGAATGCTTGCAAGAAGCAAGTCTAGTGATCTTTTCATTTCAAATTAAAAAAAAAAAAAAAGGAAAATATCTAAGCAACCAAAGTATTGGGGTAGAGATGTTGCATAAATTATAATGAGCACCAGAGGACACAGGATGTGTTCATTCCCAAGCTGCATGATTATTTCGTGTTGTGAAGGGATAGCTTTTCAATTGCAAAGCTTAATCACTTTTCAAATGAATATTTCATAACAGTTATTTTTTCATCAAATATACAACGGCATGCTTATTTTGTGCCTCATGTGGTAGACATTAGTTTTCAGCAGCTTTAAATTCCTTTTATTTCYCTCATCTCCTATTCTTGTTTTCAGCCATGGATGGGCAAGAAAATATTTGTGAATGTTTTCTGACGAGTGGCTAATCTTGTGGCTGAGAGCTAGGAAGAACCCAGAAGTTTTAGTAAAATTAGTCCCAAACTCTTAAAACATTCTAATTTATTTCGTGCTAAGTGCAGCTTACGTGACTGATTTAAAATATTTTAAACTTAATTTAAAATGAAAATACAACTGTTAGAGACTTCTRCCTCTACTAGTAAACCCTGTTTAGTGATACAGCACAGCTGTAGTACTCTCTTATTTCTTTTTGTTCCTGGGTGATGAAAGTTACCATAAAAATCCAAGCAGTTGATTACCCTTAATACAGCTTCTTTTTGCTAGAAGAGTTGGGCAATGGGGATCTATATAGTTGCATATATACCTCTATAGTGATCTGTATAGGTATTTGAGAATTGCCCTGGCTTAAGGTAAATTTTGAATAGCAACAAGGTGGTGCGATTGCCCCGTTACATATCCTTCAGACCCTGAATTGGGGGGTTTTCTGTAGCACTGGTAAGTTGGCTCATGACTGCTTTCTGGATCTCTTGAGGACTTTGGCAGATGGATGAAAATTAAACAAACTTGGAGGTTTTGAATTATACTAACGGGCTAAACTGGCTTGAAAATAGGAGAAATGCAAAGCTGACCTTAAGGCACCCTCGCTTCTTTTTCTGTTCTTTTACTCAAGAATTCCTTTGGTACTCACCTGTCCAGTCTGCTCAAAATTAAGATGTATTTTTCTTTGAAGTATGCAATAAAAGAAATACTTATAGAAATATCAAGTGTTGTTTTGACTAGACAGACTTCTTATTTTTCTTGCCTAGTTATTTTGTTCTCATACTTCGCAGTATATTTCATAGTGCACTTTGAAGTCTACAGAATATAGTATTTGTCTTTTTTCCTTCAAAACAAAAATAATAAATCTCTAAAACTCATTTAATCACATATGTAAGGCACTAGATAGACTGGAATTGAGAGTAGTGCAATGCATTGTGCCTGCGYCCACGTATACTGAACCAGTGGTATGAATGTAAAAGCTGTACACGATTGATGCTCTTTCTAGAAGGAGTATTTTAGGGGATTTTTCCAGCCATATACTGGTCTGTATTGGACAGTAATGTTCAAAATTTAAGCATGCTCAAATCTTTCGAATCTTGGGCAAGCTGTTTAATGGTAGTTATATCAGAGAGTTATCTGTTGCATTTGCCTTCTTTTCCTTTCACATGTAGCGATGCCGTATTTGCCAGGATGGCCTACATGTTTGTGTGGTTTTTAATCAAGTGCAGGATCCATAAGCTCCTCGTGACACAGTTGCTCTTGTCTTGCGTTCCTGAGTACAAGTCACTTTCTTCTGTCTTTTGTCCACATCGTTGAACTTGACTGTGGAACCATTTTAAAAAGTAGTAATTTTTTCTGTTGTTCAATTAATGGTTAATATAGAAGCCCAGGAATGAGTAGATACTTTCTGAACCGCATGAAGGTCCATACTGTTAAACCTTGTTATTATATGCCTGCTTAGAAATTTTTTTTCTTTCTCTCTCTGATTTACAGAATATTTTGTAACAGCCACTTCCCTTGTCTTTGTATTCATGTAGGAAAAACAATATTTTATATGCTAAATCTACTTGTGATCTATAATTTTCTTCCTGTATGTTATATGCCCTCTAGTTCTTTSGTTATTTTTTTTCACTTTACAATTATTTTTTAAATCTGTGATTGTCTATACACTTAAATGGTTTCTGATCGTGAAATACAGATATCTCTCAGATGCCTCGAACACAAATACTTTACCAGTCAAGCGCACATAGATATGTGATAAAGGTTTAGGAATTACTGACTCTTTCAACTTCTTATTATGTGGTTGGTGGTCATAAGCTGCAAGTCCATAATATACCATTAGTGTACACTGTCACATGGAGAATTCAGGTTTCTTCAGAATTTCAGGTTCTTTAGTGCATAAAACAATCTGCAGAAATAGTTRCCTTGCTGTTTGGAATTAGGTAGTGTTGGGTTGCTGCTGTTAGTACTCTGATGATATAAACAAAATAGAGTTAATCTATGTGACCTAAGAGGGAGGGAGCTGACCTCACAAACATCAGTGCATTTCTTCTCACAACAGTCCTGGGAGGTAGGAAGTTGTATTATTACTATCCCTGCTGAGTATCTATGGCACAGAAAGATTAATTGATTTGCCCAAGGTCATGGAGGAAGTGAATGGCAGAGATGGAATTGCATCCAGATATTCTGCATCCCAGTTAGATGCCTTAATCACAGGACTGTAACACCTTAGTATTTGTGATTTTTGTTTGTTTAACTAGGTTTCCTTTATGTGGAGTCTTAAAAGCCTTATTTGGCCTTTTTGCAATCCTTACCCAGTGTGCCTTTTGTCCTGAACAGAAACTTAGTGAAAAGGATTTTTAGGGTCTTAGGTTTAAGTGCCGTCTGTTCTTTCATATATATTACTTCTAAGATTATAGATAGTTGCGCTTTGTTTCATTGAGTAAATCAGAACGCTGAAAATGCAATATAAGCAAAACACTTTTTTTTTTAATTAATATTTTTTTCCCCAAAATGTTTTTGTGGGAGAGAATTCATCACAATAAATGATGAAACTGTCAGAAGAATATTAGCTGTTAGTGGTGTGTTGATTCATTATATGCCTTCGTGTGTGTGGAGTCATTGTACTCCACAGCGAGCAGGAGATGGGGCTGTCCAGGGGGAGCACCACGGTGACCATTAGCAGTTGATTAAAAGGGTGGTATATGCAGTGAGGAACTGCTTATAAATTATGTCCTTCCAGCTGGAGTTTATCTGTGTAAAAGGAGCTGCCAGCATCCTTATTTGTTCATTTGGCATCTGAAAACGTGCACGTAGTCAAAAAGCGTTAGGTAGTAGCTTGTAATAAATGTCTGTGCGCACACTCGCCTTGTACGTACTACAGGTAGGTGGACTACTCGTGGGGGACTTCATCCTGCCGTGAGCCCTGTGAGAGAAGAGGATGCGGAGCCGCTGGCGGGGCTGGCCTAGGCGCTGGCCTGCCCCCGAGGTCTAACTGCTTGCAGGACCGTACAGGAGGTTCCGTCTTTCCTGCCCAGACGGCGAATGGGTTGGCTAYGGGAAAATCTGCATTCAGTCTTTGCAGCTCGTGGTCAAAGTGGGTTTTCAATCACTAGCCCAAGGCACGCACTTAATACATAGAGTGCCTTGATGTGGTGCCCTGCTTTGCCACAGACACRTTTGAACCTCAAAGACATCTCCTAGCTCTATAGATGTTAGAGAACAATAATGTCGAATGATTTTTTTTTCCTTCATTCAGTATTTATATTCGTTTTCCCTTTACACTAAAAAGAAAGTACTGAAAAGTTACATGAAGTGAATTCAAGTCAAAGGTGTTTAACGTATGTGAAGGAAATGAAGCTTAGATTTCAAGCAGTGATCAATGAAGTATAGTATTGTATGATCATTAYCGAGCAATAAAGCAGGAAAGGAATTATCACAAGGATGTATATGCCATTCATCATACCCTTTTAATATCTCTCTTTCTTGCTTGCTTTCTTTTTATTGTCTCCTATGTTTTATATTCTTTGATCCTATATATGGGAATGAAGTTCCCTCCTCCTCTCTGACATTTTCACCTACTGTTATACAGTGCCAGCTTAGAAGAGTACTTCAGGGGAACAAAGTCCATATACTCTGTGCTTTAAAACTTTGAATAGAATTAAAATACCTTACGCTTCAGGTTTTGTAAATTTTGTGAGAATACTGCTATGTCGCATTTATTCTGAGCACTGTCAGAAAGTCAGTGGCTTTGCTGAAAAACAAACATATTGAAAACTGGAATAAAACATCAGCATCATATTTTTTGTTCTAGATTTGCTGTAAGTAAAAAATACCATAGTATCAAAACATATTGTACCTTACTTGCTATGGGGGGACAWTGGTGTGAGGCATTAGGGTTTCTTTAATGCTGTTTTCTTTGTGCCCTGATCAGTGACCAAGATTGCCAAATGTTTATCCTTGTATATCATACAAAAGTAATTAACTACCTGTGAGTTGTTATGTATGTAAAGAGGCGTGAGAGCCTGAGGTGAAAGAAGCAATGCTATAAATGTCCTCTTACTGGCCTCTCRGGCCAACCTTCCCCAAATTTTGGCACACTTAGCTCAGACGTGATGTTGGTGTTGTCCAGTGAAACTGGACATCATTCCCTGAAGTGATATGTCACGGCAATCCATCTGCAGAGGCAGTGTGGTTAGTAATAATAATAATCAATTTAAGGCTTGCAGCRTAATCTTAAGCAATGCAAACTGAAATGTAAATTATTAAAGTTTCTGTTTGACAGTAAGCAAATGCACAGGCCTGTTCTCAGAAGGAAGGGTGACTCAGCCATATTCTTGAATTGATGTATCAGGCTTCAGTGACATCCTAAGATTTGACGACAGGTCTATTAAGGAGAAAAAATAGTGATTTATAATTTCTGGGATAAATTAGTACTTACTATTATACCCTAGAAGTTTTGTGTTTTGTTTTGTGTGTGTGGTTTGTTTTTTTTTTTTGTGGTAAATAGCATTTAARAGATATTTACAGCGTCATTTCAAATGAACAGAACTTTGAGGAATCTGCCTTGAAATGTTCTTAATTAAGATGCAAAGAAATTTATCTCAGTGCACTGTGTAGATATTAATCAGCGTAGGTGGAAAATGGGAACATACAYGATTAGTGATAGTATTTTACCTTCAAACCTTGAAAATGGCTTAAAATGAAACTCTCTTAAATCCCTTGTCACCCCCAAGCAATATAACACACCATTTTGACTCTCTAATTACCAAGCCTAATTTGTTAATTTCAAAGGGGAGCACAGCAGCCTATAAAGGCTCGCAGGACTCTTTTCAAAAGAGCAATGCAGTATAATTAAAATGATCAAGTGGATCTAATTCTGGTTGGGGGGGGAGATGTCTTCCCTCGTAAGGTTACTCCAAATTGAATTGGAGTTGGCATATATAGCCTTTAATGAGGTAACATCCCCCGATAAAATATCTGACTTGCTGTTTATTTTAGTCTACGTTTATTTGCAGGCTTTTATAGGAAGAGGGCTCTGTCTAATGGTCCGACCAACCCGAGTGCTGCTTCCAGCGTAGCAACTGGCCTGCGGCACGGCTTTGGGAGGGCATTGTGCTCTCGATGGTGAAACTGGTTTATGTGTGTTTCTGATGCATCCGTCACTGTGACAATTATGCTTGAGAAAAAGCAAAATGCAGAAGTGATGCTCCTTGTATCYCTTTCCATGGGTAGCAATGGTGAAAGCATTAAAGAGGACGTTTCCTTCCACTGTTTGCCTCCACAGGGTAGCTGTGTTGTAGCCAGTTAAGCTTCAGTTGGATTTTGGACAGAATTTTCCTAGTAAATATTTCCCAGCCATATTTTTCCGGGCTAATACAGATGTGATTTCCCAGTGGACACCCATCTTCCAAAATGTTACCATTCATTTAGGGGCTGATAGTGCCTGGCTGGGGGGTGGGTTTGGTTATTTGTTGATTGTTTGTGGGGTGAAGGAGTGTTGGTTGGTTTGGTTTAATGTTCCCCCTGAGCCCCCAACTTGGGTTAATGAGTAAGCATCATTCTGGGCTTTAAACTCGTGTATGAATACAGTTGTGTCTGTTCTGTGTTAAAAAGATAAATACCTAATCTGGATAACTTTCTAATCAAAACACTTTAGATTGACTACAGTAGGAGGTTTCTTGTTTTGTTTCAGCTCTTCTGGGTGTTTATCTTATAAAGCCCTGTAATAATAAAGCCATATGAATCCTCAGCTTATTATTCATATTCCTCAGTGTGCCACAAAGGAGGCATTATGGAGCCGTGCGTTTTAAAAGAAAATGTTCTGTGCAAAGGATGGAAGTTTCTGTAGCAAAGAGCCTTGATGGTGAATGCACGTGGCAGGAGGGTAGCGGGGAGAGGGAGGGAGTGGCTACCCTGGGGATGAAGTTTGGGGGGAGCCTAGTGCAGCTCTCCTTTTGTTTCTGAGCAGACCTTTACACTTACACCCCCACCCTGTTTTGGCCCACCTCCTGGCGGAGCGGGTAGGCCGTAATTAATAGATATTTGAGCTCAGAGAAGACAGAAGTGAGTGCCTSATGACAGGTGCTTCCCTTTTCAGCTTGGTGGTGGTTTTGTATGGAAGGGCAGTACTAATTCTGTGACCAGTTGGTATCACCTGGGAGAGCAGAGGTTAATGTTTCAAAGGAGGAGGAAAAGCTGTTTGTATGCAAGTGACATTGAAAGGAGATCTGAATATTTTAATACCCATGGTCAGGGCCAGTGGGTTCTACTACACACACATGTTCCATTTTGGCTGGACCCCTTCTGAGCGCCAGTTGTCTGAACTGTGGAAACGTAGCAGAGGTCTACATTAACAAATACATTATAATGCTCCTCTCTTCCTTTTCTCATGTACATAGTAAAACTTTTATAAAAGAAGGGCCCAGAAAGAATTTGGTAGTGATACATGGCATCTTATTGTAATCATCATAGCAAGCCACTGTTGCCTGTGATGTCTAACGTGATTGTAAACTAACAGTGTATTTCTTACGCAGATCGGCAAATGCACATCAGCAGAATTACCAGCATCTGTAAAGGTTTTTGGATTGTTCTTAATATTTTTTGTTTCTGTTGATCTTGAACAATGTTAGCAGCATTTGCAACAGAAAACGAATCAAGAGTGAGCATGAAAAGGAACCCTCCTGCTTATGTGGTGGTTGGTTTTTTTTTCCTTTCGTGGCTTGCTTTTAATGTATTGCACTCAAGAAAGACACAGTTAAAGAAACAGTGATTCTGTCTACACCATTCTGAAATAATTACTTTCCAGCTACTCAGTAAAAAGCTGAAATAGGTAGCTGCAGTAAAACAAAAATAAGGGGGGAGAATATTAGTAAACATTTCTAATATGCTAGTCCTGCATCCACCAGCCATTTATTAGTAGTCTCTGTCCAATCTTCTCCAAGTTATTAGTATAAAATGTTTGAAAAGAAAAGAAGCACAGCTGGACGGAGATGGAAAGTGTAAATTATGAAACAAAAGTATAAAATATATCTGTATGATTCGGTAGATATAATATTCAGTGGATTTATAATTCGGCTGTAGATCTGTAATTCAGTGCAATGTAACTATTTTGTGCATTCTGTGTTTTTTCATTTCTTGTGTGCAACTGGRTGTAGGTAATGACAAGAATACTGTTCAGAACTCTGCTTCTTAATTGGTGTAAAGCCGATACTTATTGATAGGAAGAATGCCATGTAAAACAAGTGGATTACACTAACATTTGAAATATCTTTTTTTTTTTTTTTGGTATGTTTGTGGGGTTTTTGGTTTTGTTTGTTTGGTTGGTTTTTGGTTTTGTTTTTTTGTTTCTTTAACTTGTCTAGCAAGACATGTAGAAGCTTTTACCCTCCTAGGTCGGATTCCAGCAAAGCTGTGTTGCTTTTATAGAATAATGCCATACGGCAAACTGACTCAGCTTTAAGCACTGCATATGGTCCCGAGGGGAGAAATTACCCATCCAAATGACGGGTGGATGGCAGGCAGGCAAGTTAGGATGTAGCTGCAGTGTGCTCATATTCTGTTTCACTAGGGCTGCAAACATTCAAAATAGCTGCTTGGTGTATTTGAATTTGATCCTCATAACAGTAAGGAGCATGAGGGGATTGGAAATAAAATAAGAACAATAGCTATTTCTCTTTACGCTGCTTCTGTAAAGTACTTGTGATACATTGAAGGGAATTAATGTCTTCTGGCATGGTTTATTTCATTTTCCAGAGTGGATCTGGTAAGTGAATGGGAATCAAATACAATTATAATAGCCCATTTCTCTTTCCTAAATAAAGTTCGGTATGCTCATATTAACTTGTATGGCAGCAGTTGCTTAGTTCACATGAGTAGAAGTCAGTTTATAATAGCTAGGAATTTGACTTGATTTTCTCATACTGGAGGTTTTCTTGGGAACCTGCAGCAGTAAATAATCCTGGTTGGGTTTCAGTCCACCTTGAATGAGTAGAATAGCAGGAAGTGAATTTATACATTCTGTGCTTTGAAAGAAACAAGAAGTAAATATCAAGCACTAATSTCTGTGGCTTTTCTCTCCCTGGCTGGTCCTCTGCAGCCGTCTGTGGGCCAGGGTGCGGGAAGCCTGCTCCTCGGTGCTGAGCACCTCACCGGCTCTCCAGCAGCCCGGCTGAGGTGCACCCGTGCCTCATCCTTGCCGTAAACCCTCACAAAGCCGTGAGATGGATTGTGCTGTGTTTCCTCCTGTCTCAGGCACGACCAACTCTTTCAAGTGATCGTTGCTTTGAAGAGCAGTTTATTGAAGAATTGATACGCTGCTTTGTTTTGCTTGCGTGCATTTTAATTTCCTGCTCACCCAGTCTTGATTTTTATAACCAGGCATACTGACAAGTGAAACCCTTGGGTTCAGTTGCATGTATAGCAATGTTGACTCCTCCCAAAATCTTGGAAAGTGTAAAAACGTTAGAGTACTCTCTATACTCTTTCAGGTTTTTAAGAATTTGTCTGGATGTGTAAGTAGTGTTGAAATGTTAAAAGAATTTACATCACCTATTGAGGGACAGTATGTAACATGCTATTCATATTGCCTTGGATTTTTAACTGGAAGAACACTTTTTTCATTCCATGTGTGCTATGATCTTGTCAAATCCTAGAATTAACTGAGATTGAAGATATTTCCGTTTTCTAAAGATTTATATCGAAACGAGAAATTTGTAGGTATTGTAGGGAATAGCACAGGTTTCAGTGCAAGCAGAGCCGTTGTCGTCTCCATAGTCTTGAGTAAATAACTGAACCATCCTGGAAACTTTGTGAAGAAGTGGATCAAATTGAAAAAATATTGTGCATTTGGACCACCTTTCTCAATTTTCACTATTCATGAAGGTAGCAACCTTTTTACCAGATTTCATATGCTGTGTTTCCAGTGAAATGAGCAAATTTCTGAAATAAAGCCATCATATGCAAAATAGATTTTTTTTTTAAATTAATCTGTTCAGAGAAATGTTGTTTATTTTAATAAGCAGAATCTTCTAGCCACTGAAGTATCAAACCTAGGCTGTAATAATCATTAGGCACCCTTTTTCCTCTTCCCAGGTTGCACACTGTGTGGTTCTTTCAAGTGCTTGTGGTGCATATTATTGTGAATGCAAGGTATTGAGATTCTCTCCACATCTGTTGTTGCATTGACCTCCTGTATTATCTGTACCCATTCTTCTTTTGTGGAAAAAAACCAAACCAAAACAAAAACAACTCAGTTCTCTAATTTCAGTATAGTACCAGCTTCAAGTAGTGTATTTTCTGCTTACTGAAGTAAGGCTAAAAGCTGATAAGTCAAGTCTTTAAAATCCTATTTTAGACTGAGTACTAGATTGTATACTTGAAAGGAAGTGAATAGGTATCTTTTATTGATGACAACCAGGACAGATGGAACTCACTTTCTAGGCTACCCTGGTATTTCAGGTTGCTTTCAAAATAGCATTGCACTTGCATCCATTCAAAGATATTACTGACCAAATCCAGGGAAAAGAAATTATTTGTATAAAAGGCACAACAATAAATGACTGTTTAAAAAAAGTAATGCGGTTGGGTTTTTGTATTTGGTTTTCTCCTTAATTTGATTTCATTTACTGCTTAAACCTGCCTCACTGGAACCTAAGAACATCTCTAGACTGTCCTGGGCTCTTGAGTATTTTATTTAAATTTTAGACAGATGGTGGTGGGAGAGGAAYGAAGCTTTCTATATGAATTGCAGAATGTGATGGAGGAATTTGCTAGTTCTGGTTTAATATCTGCATTGAAAACTTGTATGTTTTAATTTCCAAGCATTTTAAAGTTCCATTGGCTTACTTAATATCCAGTACCGACGCTTTCATGTATTCATAGAGTACTTGATGCTTGTATTTACTGGTTACTATGAACGCTGGRTGACTGGTAACTCCTTCCTCTTTCTCACCTTGAGATCAGGCTGGTAATTGTCAGAGCTTTTCATTTGCATGTTCCTATTTCCAGTCAGGACACACCTAATCAAGATTTTTTTGTGTGTTTGGTTTACATACTCCCACATTTCTGAAGGTATGAATACAATTAGCGTTGCACAAAATGCGTATTTTTTGAAGAGACACCGCCATTTCCTTCTGGAAAGGGATGGGGACTGTTCGGACTCCGAGTTCTACTGCGTGTCTGTCTTCTGCCTCAGCATTAGTGGGTGTTGGAAGAATGCTATTAGTATCTGCACTGTAGATACTTACTCCCTTTTGACCTCTTCTAAGGCTGGTAATATTGTTCCAAAAATCCAGCAAAAGTGGTCTTTTTCAGGAAAGCTTGAAATTAAGCTCATTCCTGAAGTGGCTTGCATAAGCAATAAAGCTAGGCTATTGTATGTTTTCAGGGAAGATCCATCCTGGAAAAGCACATCTCTGTCTACATGTCTTCTGATGTCTTCTGAGATTCCTGCATTGTTGGTGGGTCTGCCCGATTTCTATGTGGTCCTTATCTTCAAGGTGTTCACACAAATGCTGGACAATTGTGCTGCCAGACCTCCATCAGATGATTTCTAGTATGTGTTACCTAGAGGATGGGATCTTGAGCAGATTGCTTTGATGGTCAAGAGAATTAGGAGCCTGACTGGTGGTGGATTCACAAGAAAGTTCTTGTTTGTCTGTTCGAGAGAGCTCRTTTATTACCAATATTAGTAATTTCCTTTTGGACAGGTATTACGACTGTTTACTGAAACACTGGCGTGCTTTTCTGCTCGCTTCCTTGGGAGCTTTCCTAGTTGGTGTTTCCTGTGAAGACCTGGTACCTTTGTCGCAGCGTTATCGTGAAGATGGTGAAATAGTGACTGACTGACTTGAGTAGCTGCTTTGCAACGGTCGTGGTAACAGTTCTTGAGAGAGGAATATGCTTTTATGTGAAATGCTCTTCTTGCCAGTAGACTGAGAGAAATTATACCTTGAAAGATACATTTCTGGTGCATATGGTTTACATTTAGCTGACCACAGGTTTCAGTTTCGGGGGCTGAAGAGCCAATTTGAGCTGAAGAATTATGTAGTGACTTTTAAGCATATCAGGAATCTCTGCCTTGACGTTTGTGAGCTCAGTGCTGCTCAAAGGATCTTCCTCACCTTGAAGCAGGGACTGCGTGAACATCCTCTCTTGCTCAGCCGGGGTAGTGGTGTGTCTATGCAAGTAAACCAAGCAAGGGTCTACAGACGTCTTTCCTAAATTGAGTTGCCTCTCTGTGTTGGACAAATTTGAACCTTCTTGTTCCAGGAAAAGAATCATTAACATCAAACTAGGTAATCACCTCTTCTGAAACTTACCTGTTTGGATGACAGCATGTTGGGAAGAGCCAACCCCCCCCCCAAAACTCCACACCCCAAGGACCAACAGGAAAGGGAAAGGGGACTGCTTATGCGGTCGTAAGCAATTTTTCCACTGGCAGTTTAAGTAACTTGGCTGTTGAACTTGTTTATGAATATAGAAAGGTGAAAAGGCCGAGACTGCTAGTAAAATCTCTTTCTCTCTATTGACCTCCTGAAAGAAAGGTATAGTAGGCACTGTTCTGTTTCAATCAAAAGACAGTCCTCCCATGATGTGCCTTAATCCTAGTGAAGAGCTCTGACACAATCCTACGTGTATAGGGCCCRTAAGGCAAACTTACCTAGGATGCTGAAGGAAGGGAGACAGGGTCGGGAGGGGGAACCAAACACCCCAAATCCTCCTTTTTCATCGTCTTTTGAGGGTTAGGAAAAATCTGAATTTGTGTGGTTTAAATAGATAGCTCTGTGTCAGTAGCCCACAGGCTGCTGGGCCTCCCCTGATATTGTTAACATAAAATACCTATCAGCTGCATCTACTTCACCTCCTGTAGGCTTGAAAAAGGGAGGATTTGTATTAAAAATAAAAAGTAAGTAATAATAGAAAAACCCAGAGGTGTTTCCACTGGTTGATCTGTGTGTATGTTCTATGAGCACTTGTTAGTGCTGACATTTCCCTGCGTGAATACTTTATGTGGGCATTGTACAGTGGCCAACACTTGACTTTGCTTTCCTGTAGTTGGTACATTTTACCTGTTCTCCTCAAATTGTTATTTTTTTCCAGGATAGAAGGAACAATACTGTTGATGGGCGCTGCAGCACTTGGCTTTCCTGTGAAGCTACAAAGGGTTGTAAGAGCTGAGTGTAATCCATGTAGCTGCTTTGGTGTTCCCAGCCTCTGTATTTTTAGACTGTGGCTCTCTAAATTCCATCCAAGCAGTATCACTCAGAGACAGGGCACGAAAAAACCTTCTTACCAAATACATATTTTTTTTTCAGACTTCCGTTTCCATCCGTACAAGGACCTTTTTTTATGGTCAGCAAAACACTGTGAATTTGTGCTAATGCGTGTTGTGCCTTTTGTGTTTCAAGATTTTAAGCTGTGGGGTATTTTTAGAGTGAAGAGGTGGACAAGAGCTTTGTCTCCTGTTCAAATAGAGAGGTTCAGCATATGGTTTCACTAGTTACAGACTTACCATAGGAAGAGATAGGTAGGACTACCAGATCAGTGCTAGCATTCTCCTAAATATTTAGAAAAATAAATGGCAAAAAGGAGGAAGAAATCTGAAATTTCTGAGTAGTTGAGACAATTTATATAAGGAAATTCAAGCTTCAGAAATGTAAGGAAACACGTGCATGCTTGCTAGAGACAATATAAACCCTAGAAGAAGCAGAAATAAATCTTTGAAGTGTAATTGCAAGGCAGTCTTCTCCCATTTAATTGATATTTAAACATTGGCTAACATGGATCTTTGCCATTTAACTGACATTAACAACCTTGGTTAACTTGGTTTTGAGCTTTTTATTTTATTACACTGGTTTGTTTGTTTTATGTTAATTTCACTTTAGTGCTTGGATCCTTGTAAAATACTTTTTTTTTCTTTTCAAAAACAAACATCAAACATGCAGAATATCTGTTTTGTTTTAATATTTAAACATTTACACACATCTTGGGCATAATTGTATACGCATTTTATAGCATGAAAAAGCAAACCATATTGATTGTAAATCCTAAACATCTGCACTGCAAACCAAAACCATACTTTTTTGTGCACCTTGCTTTTTCTAAGTTTTTCTTCCCATCATACTTTAAATATTTCATTTTTATTAAGTAATTGCTGGCATTACTTTTGGCTTATCCCACACCTTTTTTTATTTTTATTTTATTCCTTTAAAGAGTTTCTCTTTTCTCCCCATCTGTTCTCTGCATCGATAACTTGTTTGGAATAAACAAAGCTTAAAAAAGGCTTTTCGACCACAAGTCTGTTGCTGCCACAATCACGTAGGTGCAGCGAGCGGCGTGCAGCAGCTGAGGGGGTTCTGCTGGGGCAGAGTGGCCTCTTCAGCATCCGCCTCCTCCCTGCTCCCGCGCGCAGGCACCCCACCTTACCGTGAGGCAGGAGCTTGCAATGGGTTTCCAAATCTGTAGTTACTGGCGGTGGACACATGGTCACCATTGGTGCCTTGGGCTGTCACCTTAGCCCTCAACAGAGGAGGGTAAATGACTCCTGCTACGTAGTAACTTGTTCACATACCCATGCTTTGCTTTCCAGGGCTGGGCACTGGAATTTAGTTAGGTGGCTTCTAATTGTCTTTGGAATAGGCAAAGAGAGAAGTGCTTTCTGCCCTGAATGCCATGTACCACCTGTACTGCATTAATGTCAATCAGCTGTGTCAGCAGCACCAATGATAGTGGCAGCTATATTTTTAGGTGCATTAGAGTACCGTTGGCAAAAGGTTCCCCCACACACACGAGTCAGTATTCTAGTTTCTCTGTAAAGAAATCCGTATGTTTACTTTTCCTGGTTTTAGCAAGCTTTGAGATTGTCACAGTATTTTAATCAGCTGGGAAAGTGTTCACTGCAGAGGAAATGACTGCACATAAAGCTTCTTCACATCAGCAGCAGCATTCTGCTGCCTCAGGACACCTGGATATGGTGCTCATTGTGCTGTCCAGTGGGAAGAAATGTTCCAAAATTTGCCAAGCAGAAGAACTAAACACAACCTCATTTCTGTTCTCTCTGTCCAGTCATTGTCTTTATCCATCAGTAGTCCCAACTGCGGTTGAATTTCTGATAATATATCTGCATTTTCATAGAATCATAGAACTGTTTGGGTTGGAAGGGACCTTTAAAGGTCATGTAGTCCAACCCCCCTGCCATGGGCAGGGACATCTTCAACTAGATCAGGTTGCTCAGAGCCCCGTCCAACCTGACCTTGAATGTTTCCAGGGATGGAGCATCTACCACCTCTCTGGGCAACCTGTGCCAGGGTTTCACCACCCTCATTGTAAAAAAATTCTTCATTATATCTAGTCTAAGATTTCATTCAATCTTTTACCAACTGTTCTTCACCCAGGGTTTGGGGGAGGATTGGGTGGTGGGGTTTTTTTTGGTGATCATATGTATGGTTTCTTGTATACAGCTCTAGTTACAAGGCACAGTGAACTTGCAGTGAGAGAGAATATCAGTGTGCTGCCACTGCTCATTTGTTGTACAGTTTTGGTTGTGGTGGAACAGCTGATAAAGTTGCCACACAACGGAGCAGCTTTAGAGCTGCCTGAACAAATTTCATTCTCTGTCATTTCTCTTCCTTTCCTCCTTGTGATCTTCCATAAGCTTAGTCTATTAAAATGACACAAAAAGCCTGTTTTGATCCATTTAGACACTCAAGCATGAGGATGTCATGTTTGGACATGTTGAACTAGCTGTTGTAGCAAAAGAGCGATGGAAACCAAGGACCACTGTAGGCAGCTAGAGCATATAGGCCTTTTCATAGATTAATTGAGCTCAGTCTTAAAACTGGTTGCCTTACCTGCACCTGCTCTGCTCTGTTTGGATAGCTGCTCCAGTATTTGCCCAAACCCATCTCTTCTGTGGTTTTGCTTGTCTTTCTGTACATTTGTCTTTGAAGTAGACTATCTGCAGCCTTCACTGTGAGCTATTGTCTGTCAACACTAATTAGGCTTCTGTAACAAGTAGGAATTAGAGTGCATCTGGACTTTGAGCATTGAAAGTGATGCAACTGTGTTGGTCAACTCTGGATGTTTGATGTGTCAGTGGGTGAGAGCTACTATATTTTTTGTTGTTCCTCTGTTCTTGTTTCCGCATGAAAGGTGCGTGTTCCTGCTCTGTTGAATTTGTTGGCATATTTGTTAGTGCTGTCGTCAGACTTAACTAGGTCAGTGTACTACAGACAAACATGGCATGAAATGTGGATGTACAGATGTCTCCTGCACATAATACCCCGTCTCCCCTCCCAAATCCAAAACAAAACCCCCAAACCCTTCCATTTGAAGTTATTTGCTTGGCAGTATTCATAAATTCCTTCAATATTCTTGATGTTGTAGAGTTTAAAAAGTGAATGAGATCTACAGTTGATGCATTTCTTCAGAAATCACTTAGGCATGGGCATTGGGTTCAGTCACATATCAGAAACTACATTTGTAAATGACACATAAATGAATTCATAAATATGTTTATAAAACATGGGGTTCAGGCTTAACTGATGAAGTCCCACAAGTGTAAGTGTGGAATCCTAATCACTGTTTACCTTCTTTAACTGGTATTTATCTGGTCTAGAGGGTTTTTTAAGTAATTAGGTCTTTTTTTTTCTTTTTCTTTTTTTTTTTTTCGATGAACACTTTTTTCTGTTGAAAACAGTTTTTGAAAGACTATTTCTTTTTATAAATACAGTGTTTTCAAATGCTCTGTACTTACGCTTTAGATGCCTGTATTTTTATTTATTTAAGTGTTGCATTTGGTTTTGAACATACCATAAAGAATTTTGCTGTTCTGGTCTGAGACTTAGAGTCACAATAAATTCTTTACTCCTTTATCTTGATTTTATGCTTACTGGAAATCCTTAATGAGAAATAGGGTTTTTTTTCAGGAGATACTTGGTAAGTTTTGTATACATTTTGATGTAATTTGCTGAAGATAAGCCTATTTGTCTTTAGAAGTAGGTGCTGGCCACTTTTGCTTATGGAGTCGGACACTGCCTGAATGGATTTCTAGTCTTGTTTTCCATATATTGAAGACAGTTATTTCATTTAATTTTTGGAAAATGCATCATAGGAAAGCTGTCCTCAATATGTATTTATATTAGAGTACAAAAATTGCTGTGTTTAAATGTAAATAAAATAGCCAGTTTTGAGCTGGATGAATAATCTATAAACTATTCTAGACATCTTGACTCAATGAAAGTTCAAACAAGTTTCATTGCAGTACTTGTTACTAGCTTTCTTTTTTCTTAATGTTGTATTCTGACTTTTATGCACTAAATATGTTTTCAAGTTAAGGAAGTTGTGAAATTAGCTTGAAGCTGCATTAACTGGCTTGGGACCATATTTTTGGGATCACTGGCAGAAATCAAAAGTGCTGATGTAAAGATTTCTTGGTTGGTATAAGGTTGATATTGAGTTCTAATAGGAATTTACCTATGAAAATATAAATTAAAGTTGATACTCCCCACGGTGCACAAGTGTAACATATGTAAATAAAATTCTAAATACTTTGTTTGCTCAAAGATAGGCAGCTTAGTTCTGAGTTGCAAAATTTTTTCTCCCACAGTGAAACAGCTTTAGACTTAGGTTGGAATATGTGACACCCCTTTCAAGAAGCAAGAGAGGGGGAAAACTGAGGGGTTTACATACCAGGCTGGCAAATTGTAGCATTTCTTTCTAAATATTGTTCACATTTGTGCTCACAGAAAAAGAAATGAATTGTAGACTCATGAGATGTAATACGAGAGAAACTATGTAGTGTCTGGTACAAAGTCCCTAGCAATGAATGCAAAGGCTGCCATTGACTCCACTGGGCTTTTATCTGGCTWTATAACAATCTGTTAAGAGAGTTTCTTTCTTAAATAGAAGCAGTGTGATTTGCTTTTTTTATACTACTGTGCGTAAGTGTAGCATGTACTTCAGTGTGGCTTAGTCAACAGTAAAGTGTGGTGGGTTTTTTCTGGCAGTAATTAGGTATTTTCCTTTTTAAGACTATTTTCTATTTCCGTGATTTTAAGGATTATTAATTTTCATGAATATGAATTGCAACAATAAAAACTGTCAGTGTTTTTGTTCTTGTTGCAACCCTTTGTCTCAGACAAAATACCAAATAATTCTGGAGTAGGCGCATGCTCCATGACTTAAAAGTCAAATGGACAGCATCTGCCTCGTCGAAACATGGAAGTTCCAGTTTCCGCTGGATCAAGTTGGGGTATGCATTCTTTTCAGTATCTATGACTTTTATGTGTATAGATAGCCCAGGAAAAACCAAATTAGTTTCACGTAATCTCTACAGTTTATAGTCTTCTCTGTCTTTTGTGTGTCTCTTACTATAGCTGTCATGTATGCAGTTTTAGCGCCAGCAGATAATTCGGTTCTGGTGGAAACAAGTGTCATCTGTTAGAAATCCTACCAACTGCAAATTCAAGCAAAAATGAAGCATTTCACCACAAGTAGCTTCACTGCAGTGTAAACCAGCTCGCTCTTCCAGGGMGGCTCGCTTGGTTTTGCTTAACCTAAGCAGCGTCCCAAACCGGGTGCGTGCTTTTTTAAATGCGTGTTTGCCCCCTTTGCGTATTTTGTATCCGCTTTCGTGTCGGCGAGCRCGGGGTGAGCAGAAGGGCCACGCGGGCTGTAGCAGGCGGCTTTTCCGATGGGCTCCCATCTGTCAGGGCTGCGTGCTGATAAAGCTTGCGGCAGCTGGCTCGGCTCGCCGCTAATCCATTCATCCCGGCTGTGGATCAGAAGGTGGCCTGTCCCTTCTCAGAGGCCTGTGGACCTCGGAGAGTTGCCGTAGCCCCCGAGGGGTCCCGCTGGACCTGACAGCAAGTGTAATGATAGGGCACCTGCAGCTTGAGCGAGGGGCATCTGTGGCGGCTCCAGGGCATTGTGCCGGGGACAAAGCCAGTCGCTCTCCTCCCAGCTGACCTGTTGTGCCTTCGTCAGCAGCAGCGTGTTCGCAGTTGAAGTGCTAGCTATGGGTGGAAGATTGTTATTAATCTGTTACTTGGGAAGGAATTGTGAAGTCCTGAAATATTCTCCTGCRTATCGTGCAGCTCGGCGCGCACAGACCGCCGAGCAGAGTTAGCCGCTCGGAGCTCCAGATGGCACCGACGACTGTGAGAGACCACGGCTGTATGTGATCTTTCCTACTGCTTTTTGGTGTAGGCGTATTATTGCTGTTACAAATAATTTATGAGTATAGTGGTTATTTAAAACCATGTAGTAGGTTGCATTTCCCTCCCCTATCAAGGCTACATAGCTTGTTAACTAACAAAAGTAGTGAGATAATTCCTGCCCTAAAAATTTACAGCCTTTTGTGCACAAAATCTGTCGTTGAGCCTGGAAGCACTGAGAGGAGGATTGCTGAGAACAGGAGACGCAGCAGAAGATGAAAAGTTCAGAGAGACAACAGGAATAGAAAGATGACAGGGAGCATACGCGTGGCAGAGCTGCGTAAGAGCTGAAAAGCTGTAAAATGGGCCGGTAAGTTAAGACCTTGTAGGTGAGGGATGTGACTCTTCAATCATCTGTTAGAAGTAGTAGTTCCTTCTTACATTAAAGAGGACCTGAATATTTTGGGATGCTTGTGAAACACGGGATCGCCAAGCATCTGAACAATAAAAATGAAAGATGTAGGCAGGGAGTGATTAACTGGCTTGTCCCCTGCCACGGTTCCCCGGTCAGTAGAAGCAGCACATCCTCCGCTACCGCGTGTCTCTTGCAACTGCGTCAATAGATGTGTAGCTTTTCTAGTTATTTGATGACTTCTCTAAAAAAAAAAAAAAAAAAGCTAAATCCCGGAAGTCACAAGGTAATTAAACAGCTCGGAAGAAATTGGKTTTATCCCACAAAAGAAGTGCCTGCGAGTTTAACAGAATCCCAGTCTAATGATTGGCATCAGTTGCAGCAGACACCTTTGGGGCAGTCCAGAAGCAAAATGGACACACTGCTACTGCTTGATTTGATTCCCCAATTGATGGTTGACATGACCTTCAGTGCATATGACATGTTAGAAGATGCAGGACACAGCAGTTTGAACTGACGTGGAGGATGCAGCATAAACACAACAAAATAAAAACTGCTCAGAGCTTTGTCACAAGCTTTCTACGCCAAAGTTTTGTGGCAGAAGATTGCAGAGGCTACAAGAAAAGCAGTATCATATTTGAAACTATCTTTATTTGAACTGAGAGGTGGCTCATCTTCACAGATTAATTGCTTTAAAAGCATATTTAGATGAATTCATATACAGTAACAGAGAATAAATGGATTTTGTTCTCCTTTTTTATGATGAGACCACTCTTCAGAAGGTATATTTTAAATGAATCATTGTGTTGAAATCTTCAGAAAGGAAGACTCAGTTGTACAGAAAACATGAACAGAGCAAGCAATGCAAAATCTCAGAGCAGAAGCTAGGTTAGGAAAATCACATTCACAACTCAGTTGTCTGGGCTCCGTGGTTTTGTAGCTCTGCGATGAAGCCATCCCTGGTTTGCTTCAAACACGAAAATCTATCTAAAGGAGCCACACTGCAGTCCAGGCTTACATGAACAGTTAAACTCTCAATACCTTAAATACACTGTGGAAACATGGATAGATGAAACCGAATGTTAGATGAAATTGGATTTGGCATAGTAAATCTATATAGACTTTTTAGGCCTGTGCTATTTCTGTGGGACGCTGTTCTGTTTTGAATCTAATTTTAGTTTGGAGAACTCATTTGATTTCCTTTTTCACATCCATATGTGCTCATATGGTGAATTTATAGTCTCTTTACTAGGTTTTCATTATGTTAACTCTAATTATTATAGCACTATGGAAGCAGTGCCGTAGTTCATACTGAGGTATAAGTTCTTGCATTTAGTCAGTAAAAGTATTTTTTGTTTTAGTTAAACATTCTGATATCAGGACTTAGGAGTTCAAAACAGTAAGTTTTTTGGGGGGTATGTAAATGGATGCAAGAAGAAGGCACGGTAAAGTCTGGTCATAACAATTTTTTTTCAGACGAATCACATGATTTAGAATTTACTGAAATTTACTTAAAGTCAAACCTAGCACGTAAATAGAATTAGTATGAATATACTCTGCAGATGGTGAAAGACACTATGTAAATAATGGAAAAGTTTTAAAAAAATCTGAAAATAGCATCCTAAAAATACATGTTATCCTGTTCCCTTTTAGTGATTTGGTGGCTCCCAGTACATCTTTTCATACATGTGCATGAGGTCTTTCCCATTGGGCATGTCTTTATTCCTTATCTGTGACTATCTTCTGTCTTTAAGGTGAGACTGGAACTGGAGCCGCAGCTCTGACAGTGGTTTTTACTTAGATATCAACACCTAGGATTAAATTTCAAGTGCTCTGTGAAATGCCATGTTCTGCAGAGAGTCTGTTACAAAAAGTTCAGGATTTATACAAATACAGTGTGACAGTTACGTGTTTCTCTAAAAATACTGGCTACTTTCTCCTTAACTTCAGTTATCGTCCTGGCTCAGTGGTATTCCCCTTCCCAAGGCGTCAGTCTTTGGTGTGAAACGCTGTGTCCAAGACTCATAGATCCCTCTTGGACAGATGACAGAAGATTGGATGTGGCTCTCCCAGGAGCATGTGGAAGAAGTTACTAGAGGTGGGGTTAGCACTAGGAAGGGGAATGGACACCGGGAAGCCACCGGAGGAGAAGGCTGCCAGGGTGGACAAGGGAGGATGGGAATATTTTGGGCTTTGGTGAAGCCCAGAGGGCTTCCTGGGGAGAGGGGGGTTGGAGCTGACATCCGGCAGCAAAAGCTTGTGTAGAAAAAGTGGAGGGTGAAAATGGAGGTGAGGACGTGGAAAGGCRTGGTGAAGCACGATCTCGCTAGTGGAGGAGAGACTGGAGATGAGGCATTAATTGATGAAGTTGTCAGGTAATTTTATTTATTTCCCATGTTGTGGGATAATAAATTGCATGTGTGTTGTGAGGACTTCTGTACGATTTCTTTCTAATATTGGATAATTCTTCTTCTTCGCGGTCTCTGACCTCACAGATGTTTCTGCGAAGCCTCTCCCAGTAGTGCTGCCACCAGTGCTTGCATCCCAGAGCTTTTATTGACTCATTCTGTGACCTGCCATAAGCTGGCCACGTGGGCTGGTGGTGGTCATGTTTGAGCACAGTCTGCCCCAGGATTCCCACCAGATGTAGTGTGATGAAGACTGATTTCAATAAGAAAATGACCATGTGTTTGCAGTTTGTGTCAAGGCAGAAGGTAGTGTTTGTCACGTATTTTGTAGTGGTATTTTGATGCTCCCGTGTTTGTATGGGTCATTTTTACAGTTAAACTCTGGGATATGCTACAGATGAGTATTTGTGTTTAGTGTACTTCTGTGCCACCACGGCACTCTCTTTCTGGCCTTACAGTTGTTCCTTCCTCAGCATTATATGAAAAAAATTTTTTATCATCAGCTTTTATTTTGCAGTGAAGAAATCGGTGCAGGGAACTAAAACATAACTGCATAATTTGGTGGGCAGGCTTTGACCTGAGCTTAAAGGCTTAAATGGCTAGAAGAATCTACCTATTGCTGTGTTTGTTTGTTTTTTAATTAAAAGCGTGTGAATGGAAGACGTATCCTATCCTGCTGCATAATTAACAAAATGTGTTTAACCTGAAATATAATAGACAACATAAATGGATGAACAGAAGCAGAAACAGCAAGTCTTGCAAGGAAGTCACCCAGGACTTGTATTCTTTATTGATATTTAAAAGGAAACTGATACAATAGAAACAGATTAAGTTTTTAGCCTGAGGCTGAAACACAGATCTTTTCACCATTCACAACTTTTCAGGAGGATCCATTTGTGTCTGCAGCATGTCTTTGAGGAAGGACAGACAGAGTGAAGTTGTATGTATCATTTTTATATTACTTAAAAAAAAATATTTGTCTGTAGAAGTATAGGCAGCCATATTCTGTTCTGGAAATAATACTTGTAATTCAGGTTGTATGTTTTTAGGTTTGCTTAAAATATCTTCTTAGCTTGTCTTGCCCCATGCCTTTTGCTCTGCCGCCTCCCCTCTCACCCCTAACAAAAAGGGAAAAAGAAGAGAGAAAAGGAGAAAGAAACCAAGGAGAAACAGTTAATTTGCTGATGCTTGTACATTTACTCTGAAATAAACATTATGACAAGGTCAGCAACACACATAGGCACACACTCCTTGATGATGGAATAGCTCTGCACGTGGGACAGATGAGGAACCTTTAAGCTATAATCACAGAAGATCATACAAGATCTGTTACTTGGTCTGCGCATAGCACATTGCATTATTTCGCTCCGAACAGGGACCTTCTTGCATTCGGTTCCCTGACTGGAAGGTCACGCCATTACTTAGGAACTTTTTCTCTCTTCCAGCTTAAGCGCAGTTGTTACTGGGAGATTTTACCCATTTCTGCTTATGCCAGATTGCCCTTTCTCTTATTTAGCTGTCTTTCCTGTCATGTTTATCTTCTGATCATTTTAATTTAGGTAGTTTGTTTTACTGTAACTTTTTTTCATAGGTGTGCTTCATCTGTAACTAATGAAGAACATAAACTGTAGCAGCCCAGTTTTTCTGTAGATTAGGAGTAGCTCTCTGTACAGTAATAGTTCTGGAAGCCATTCATAACACAACATCTGGTGTTTCAGAACTGGTCAACTTCTGACATCCTTTTTGCTGTCCTTGATTATTATGTTGTTACCTATAGCATCTGACTTCCAAACTGTTAAAATTTATTATACTTTGGGAAGTGATGTGGATTAAATGTGAATAAATACATTTTTAGATATAATCTTCTCTCTTCCCCTGCAGTGATACTGTGTAGTAAGTGCACCCCGATTTTACCACCGGAGACTGATTTTTTTCAAGGAGCACATGCAGTGTCAGACTCATGGGTCCAGCACACCGTTATCAGAAGTTATTCTGTACATGTTGTCTCCCCAAAACTTTTTTTATCCCTGTTTGATTATTTCATTAGAGTTACTTCACATAAATAGTAAATACCTTTGTGATGCTAGGTTGTCCTACAGATACTTTTCATGCACTGCAAAGTGTGTGAGATACCTAAACCAGGTATTTCATGGAACAGAAGAGGAATAGCAGATTTAAATTTGTTCTGTATTTAGAGAAACTAAGCACCGTAATTTGCAAGTTCAAGTTCAGGATAGTGACCCAGGCTGCTCAGTTTCTTGGCTTTTGAGGTAAAAGGCTGGTTCATGTCTTTTTGATCTTGGAGTTTCTGGTTTCATACAGCTATAAGAACATCCTGCAGATGCTTTCTTTGTCTTAGGGTGGGCAGGGCCATTTCTAATTCCAAATTGTCTCCTTGCCTACTACAGTGAGCACCTTAACAAAGCTGTTCCTACCTCAGGGGAATTCACYATCTTCATTACTTTATCTGAACAACTGCCTGATGAAAGAATCTTACAGTCTTTCTGTAGCAGCATTGTATGCCTTGAGAACTGGAGGTATAAAGATGGATGCCAAAAAGCAACAGGTTAGCTCAATCCAGGCTTTAAAGATCATTGTAGAGAATCTGGATTCAGTGGCTCAAAGGTCTTTGTGCAACAGCATAGGTTTTATACCACGTGTTGTTTGTCATGGAGTACTAACTTTTTTTTTTCCCCCAATTGATAACGGTTCTGTGCAGCCCTTTTAAACCATGTAGCTTCATAAACTGACGTGAAACATAAAATCCTGGGTTTAGGCTATTTCCTGATTTGTGAGGAATGGTTGGTTCCCTTAGTGGGCAGAGACATCTCAGTTTAGGGACAACTGGTTCACATCGTAGCAAGGAAGTCTGTTCTTCAGGGCTGGACAGCCCTAACACTGGAAACCCTTCCTCTCTGTCTGGCTGAGATCTGTTGTGACAGATACTTCATTTTTAATGAGGGAGCACATTTTGGCTGTGAGCACACAGGGCTGAGGGAGCAGAATTTTCTTATCCCTGCCTGTGATGACAGGATCACATGAAAGGGACAGGCATTTCTAGCTTATTTTAAAAATTACATTGTTTGTGCGGTGATGGATAAACCCACCCTGAGGTACTCTCTTTCAGTTCTCTTTGGCCTGCCCTTCAATCCACAAGAATCTGTTTCTTCTTTGACCTTACTGTGAAGGTGACATTCCTTTTGCAATCACCTTTTCCTGGAAGGTGGAAGAAACCCAGGCCCTTATTGCTGATCCTTCCCAGACAGTGCTCCGGCTGGACAGGGTGCTCCTGTGCCCCATTTGGAGTTTCTCTGCAAGGTGTTAACCCAGCTGTCAACCTGTGTTGTTTTTAGACAAACCACTTGCTTCCAGTGCCAAGGCCCCTCTTCGCATCCTCAGTGTCAAAATGTTCGTTCTTCCTATAGTGATGAAGCAGATCAGTCCCTAAGGCTATTTGCAGCAAATAACGAAAGGACAAAGAGCATAACCATATCCGTGCGGAGACTCTTTAGCTGGATAATTAGATGCATTGAAGTCTCTTATAGGACTGTCGGGGTGGAGTTCCCTTCTGTCATCAGAGCGTGCTCGAGCTACTGCTCTGGCCTCACTGAGGAGTACCACCATTCTTGATGTCCTCGAAGTACCCACCTGGAACTCTGTCCAAAACCTCATGGAGCTCAGCTCCTGCCAGGCGCACAGGGCACTCCGGGAGGAAAGTCCTGCAGCAATTCCTTACCTAAAAGGTTCTGGGACCACTACCAGGTTTGTGAGTGTGAATGGGACTTATTCCGCTCTACATTTGCTCTTCATGAATGTAAACATGGGTTTGAAAACAGGTATTACTTACTGGTAACTGATATTCTTTACAACACGCAGCCCACATGAAYATTCACGTTTTGCATTCCTCTTCCCCTCCCTTTTCTCTCCCGCCTGAAAGTGCTTTTGAAACTCCTGTTTTTGGGATAGTGCAGTCGTATTAAAATCTGGCGTGGCATGGAGCACGCTCCGGTTTACATGCACAGGAGAGTAAGCGTGTGGGAGGAGGACACTGGTAAGCCAGACAGGTACTGGTACAGGATATCCGTTCTGAGTGACAGGGTGTATCTGTACCTGCCGTGGGAGTGTACCTATGAGCTGTGGGTATCAAAGAACTGGAGTTGCAATATATAACATTTCTTTTCCTCTTGAAATCTCTCTCCTTTTTTTTCCCATTATCTTCAGTGAAGTTTTTCTKCATTCAGATTTGAAGTTCAGGCAAATCTGTCATCGGTTGTTAAAACGTTCGCTTGATTTTAAAATAAGGTTCTCTCTTGTTCAGAAACACACCGTTCCATTTACTCCAACATGCCTAGCCATGTTTTTAAGCTTCGCTCATGTTCTTCTAAATGAAAATGTCACACTTCCTTTTCTAGCGAACTTGTGAAACTGGTCAAACTAGACTGACACAGCAGCATAGTAYTACACTCACTACTTCTTTAGCTTTGTAGACAAAATGCAACCCTAACAATGCCTGTGTCTGGCTCAGGGTAGATTAAAACATGTGCTTTCTTGTAGGATAAATGATGTGGAAATCTAACTCACCTTGATGTGTCCTCTCTGTCTTTTTCTTTCTCTCTTTTCTTCCCTCCCTCTTTTCTTCTTTCCACTGCTCCCCATCTCTTTTGAAAATAGTGGAGACAAGTTCAAAGAGGTGAGACTCTCTTCCACCATGTGGGSTGAATAAGGAGTGATAGCTGGGGGAATGAAGAGAGAAAAACACAGCTCAAGTATTGATGTTGAAATGGCAGCTTTCTCTTCTCTGAGTTTTTGAGCCTGCAAAAGATGGGAGGAGATAGCCCATTCCAGGAAAAAAAGTCCTGGTATGGGTCACTGGAGACCCAGTGTACTCTGGAGTAGTTTGGGATCTTCAGATTTGTTGCATTCTTACTAATGGTATTTACACAGTTTTCCTTTCTGACCACTTTAACCCAGGAAGGTGAAGGTCGGAGGAGCGATTATCATCTGCAGCCCCCTCATTTCTCATTTATATGATAGAGCAGAGCAATTCTTGGATTTCAAAAGCTGATGCTAACCCATTCTGAACAATATATATTGAATTTCTTGGTAATCTGTCTACTGTCTTCCACTCTCTCCAAGATACTTACTTAATGTATCCTCATGTTCCCCTTTGTCCTCTTCCACCCAGCAATACATACCTCACATGCACATTTGTGTAACACAGCAGTATGTTAGAAATAAGTATTAGTGATGCAGTGGTAAAATAAGCTAAGATGGCCCTTCTAATTACAAATATCCTTTGTAAACATAAGTATTTAGGAATGTCAAAAATTGCTTGCTTAGCTGAAATGCATATAAGTGTGTATATGTTTATGTTTATAATATTACAAAAATGAGGGAAAGGAAGGAGTAAAAAGCAATGTGCAGTTCTGAGGACAGACTCCAGAACAAGTTTTGGAGTAGAACAGTAACTTCTCACATGTGGTGATCAAAATGGCGATGGCAGTGACACAACTTATTTTTAATTGCCCAATTCACAAACTGAAGAATGACCATGAAAAATATTTGCTAGGATTATGAAGCCTACGGTAGATGAAAAAAAGTAGATTTTTGCCTAATGCCAGACTGCTTAAAAAAACAAAGCAAACCAAAAAAGATGGGTAGATAGAAGTGTATTGAATGGCAAAATGGTGTATTTATATATTTAAAGTATATGCAAAAAATATTCTGTGTCCATCTCTCCCCACCCCCCCCTTTTCACTTCAGGGTAATAGTAAATAAAAAAAAATCTCAAACTTTCAATCCTGTGTTTTAGTTTATTAAAATTTATAAAAGCTAAATAGTGTTTCTTGCTGTTTGTTTCATGTTCCCAGGGCTGGCTTGTTTATCCCCAGGAAGAGGTGGGAGTGTCTCCTGGGATGTTAGCCTCACAGTCTGAGTCTGGGAACAAATTCATCTAACACAGCACTCCTAAATTAAAAGAAGAGTTACTCGTTGCTGGTTATGGAAATCTGTTTAGGTGAAGATATACCACAGGATCTAAATTTAATTTGGAAATTATTATGGGCAGGTGCGATAGCACTAATATTCAGGGTGTCKGACATTTGCTACTGTAAGAGCCTGTTGTAAGTTGCTTACAGATAGTTTTTAAAAATGTTGAAAATTTCACAAAAACAGCTCAGCTTTTTTWAAAAATGGGTTTAAAGAAAAATGGTTTTAGACATATTAAAAAAACCCACACTACAACCCCTCCTCTTTAAACAGACCTTGCAGCCCCATTGTTTTTAGTAGAAACTTAAAAATGAACTGCTGCTGCGCTTGGTGTGCAGGGTAGCTCACTTACTGTTGCCATAAATCTGCCCATGTTACCCACACCTGGCAGAGCTGAGTTCGTAAGGCCGCCTGCTCGGCCCAGGAGCGGAGCTGGATTCCTCCAAGAGCCTTTCAGCGCCGTGCTCCCGCCTGTGCAAGCAGCAGCGGGATGTGCCTGGCAATGGAGAAAGCAGGCTGCTCTGAAAGCAGAGGTGAGGCGCAAGACCTGAGCTGAGGATGTGGCAGCTGCAGGAAGGGAGAGAAACCCGTTGTGGGGGCGAGAGAGAGGAGAGGGTGACTGGCTGGAGGAAGGGGCAGAAGTAGGAGGAAGAAACCGAGGTCTGATGAGGAGCCATGGGGAGGCTGGAGCTGCACCGTGGTAGGGCAGGAGTGGGCAGGAGATAAGCGCTGGAGGTGATGCTGGTGCTGGGGTGAGGCAGCAAAGGCTGGAGGTGATGCTGGTGCTGGGGTAAGGCAGCAAAGGCTGGCCACAGAGAAGGTGGAGGGGTGACGCTGTGCGAGGGCAGGGGGAGCGCAGGGCCCGGGTCTCCAGGGATGGGGACCGCTGGGAGCTGTAGAGACAGAAATTCAGAGGAGAGGAGAGTGAAGCCTCTATGTCTGCCGTGAGAGTAAGACTCAAGAGCTTCACACGGGGAAGGTAACACAACTAGGACATGAACAAATGAGAGGTGACAGGGAAAGAAGATCACATCTGAGTTGACATCGGCAACCTCAATTTTCACATCTTAACTTTTGATCCTATTTTTGTGACCTAATATAATGTTTTAATATACAGGGCTCTGTGCGTAGGGGTGTTAAAAATATCTGACCTTGGAAGAACATAGAATATCCTTACTGTATGAGCATTTGTAAAAACACAGCCTGTATTTCATGAAGTACATACTTCAACATCCATGACCTCCAGTGCTCATATTCTAAACAATCGTGACACATCTTGAGATTTGTGTATTTTTTTTAGAGGGAAGGGTTCATTGAAATAAGCTGACTGCAATCCGAAGCAAATATATATGAAATTTTCCCTCGTGAGAACTACACATCATTTTTATATTGCAAAACTTCAGTTTTGGTTGGCTGTTCCTATGAAGGTGCTTGTAAACTGACATAGAGGCTTAAGTTACAACGAACGAGGTTACCAAAAGACTTTTTGAAGCTGGGAAAGCTGGATGTTCAACATGATTATTAGACTTATCAGTACTGTTTTCAAAGCTAGCTGTGAATCTTTCTTGATACCATGCTCCTCCAGCTTTCAGTATGACTTTGGCACATAAAGAAATCTTTTGTAAAAGAGGTAGAATTTCATGCAAGCTTTTTTCCCTTCCTTCCAATTGTTAATATAGCTCCTTTCGCTTCGTAATAAAAATTTTAAATATCTTAAATATTCCACTGATAGGCTGTTATTCACAGTGGAAGCCAAATTAATCTGTGCTCCTGAAAGCTCACTGAAGCAAATACTTCTATCAGGAATGAATTTGGGCTCAAGGGTTAACTGCTGTCTCTGTTAACACCTGTTACATAGAGCAAAGGGAGAAAAC
The DNA here is from genome assembly GCA_030449065.1 of Oceanodroma leucorhoa. Taxonomy (NCBI): domain Eukaryota; kingdom Metazoa; phylum Chordata; class Aves; order Procellariiformes; genus Oceanodroma; species Oceanodroma leucorhoa. The sequence continues at coordinate 2,320,820 of JASVER010000084.1, read as the reverse complement.
TTGATGAGTTTTGACTACAGCCTTTTCTATAGCAAGAAATTCTTTGCCTTTTTCCAGATTATTTTTTTTTTTAACCTTTAAAGTACCTGACTTTAAAGGGGATATCCAAATGTCTCCCTGTGGAGACTTAAAACAGCCTTTGTGGAAGTATTTGGAGCAGTGCTAATAACAGTCGTTACTGGCAATTGCCGAATGGGATCTGACCAATTTTAGTAACATAGGGGCAACTAAACCCACCGAGCTTGCTTTTGAAATGGTGTTTCAGTTTGAACTGTGTTAAAGTGATGTTTTAAGAAACAGTTTTGCACCTCACTGGAAATGATAGACAGCTGCTAGACGAGGTAATGATCTGTCTTCATGTTTGATGCCTTCTTTTATCAGTCTAAGGCTTTTCAGTGAGTCAGATCTATTGATTAGCATTAGTTTACTTCTCAGGAAGCCTGCTTTGCATTGAAATGTCGTGGGCTTGGGATACCAAATGCATGCCAAACAAAAGCTTGAACTCTGTCTAATGCTGCTGGGTAAATTACATGTTTGCTCAGTGTTTAGCAAGGGTAATAGCTTTGCAGCCCCCAAAAATGTTAAATGGGGTCATTTTTGTCTCTCGTGAACAAGTATTGGGGGAGAAAATAATGGGGTTATAGGGAAGATACCCTGTGCTTTGCTTTATGGAGTGTACGTTTATGGAGTTACAGTGTGAGTGGAACTCCAGAAAGTTGGGGGTAAAATCTCTGCTTCACAGTAACTGGTGTGTCTATATTCAAAAGAATGATAATGGAGGAGTGGGAGGAGAAGGAAGACCTACATCATTACTATTAATGAAATTAACTTACCTCTTCAAAAAAAAAAATTTAAAAAAGTGAAAAGAACACACAGAAGCAGCTTGGGGAGACAGGAATTTGGTTGAATGCAATGTTTTAATCTAAAATACTAGGGGGCTTGTTTTGTTTTTCCTATTTTGCTTGCAGGGTTCCAGGTGCAACACTAAATATATATGGTCACTTTGAAAGCAGAAGCTTAAATATAACACTGCTCAGTAATTATGTTAACTGCATTGATGGAGGTTAGCAGAAAGCTAATTGTAACCTTGGGGAGGAGAAAAATAGTCTGGATATATTGAACAGGATTTTTAACAACCCATTATTTCATATTTGTTTTAACTTTTTCAACATGTATTGAAAATCTAGAATTTTTCTAAAAGTTTCTGGAAATTTTATTGTTGTAAGAAAGACTGGAATGTAAACATTGATATTCAGTGATTTAATCTGATGCTTCATCTTTTACTTTATCGTAATTCTTGTGTATTTCCCAGACAGTTCCCCCCCTTTACTCCCTTTCTGTGTTTTCTCTAGCTTCTTTTTCCAGACAAGTTTTTATACTTCACCATGCCGTGATGAACATTAATAGATTGGGTCAATGCCTAATATCTACTTTCTGCACTACTTGTAAATAAGAAACTAACATTTTTCTAACATTCTAGTTTCTTTCATGTTATAAACACAGAACATATTTTGTTTAGTTGGTCATTGTAAGAGATTTACTTAAGATACACTGTAGGTGATACTGATTCCTTAAGATTTCTGGTACTGTCTGATTCTACCCCCCGACTCCTCCAGTCCCCAGGACTGCAATTAGAAATAATTCAGAACACAGGTTCAAAAAAAAAAAAAAAAAAGGCAATTTATGGTAAAGCGATTCTTTAAAATAACATGGCAGTATCCTATGTGTGCAATCTTTCTTTTATGTGTTTGTACAATGTTTTAAGCCATTTCCAAGAACAATGCTGTATGCTGCACAAATGTGCAGTAATTGCTTTACAAAAAATGTTTACTTCTTTTTAATACCTAATTTTGAATAATAAAGGACATAGTGTTATTTAGCTCAGAGATAACATCATCTGAGAAAGGTGGCCATTAATTTCAAAGAGAAGATGTGGTCAAAAATACGGGAGGGGAGAGCATCTCATGATGATTCTTGAAAGAAGATGCATCCCGTTCTGTGTATCTGTAGACAAAAATGAACTGCAAATGCTGAAATTTGCTAACAGTTTTAAAGTAGAGCTAATGTGTGGCATGCCTTGGCAAGCTGTATCTTGCCAATTTTTCTTCATCCCCTCAAGCATATGCCTTGCTTGCATAACCAGTTTTTTAGCCACATGGATTCAGTGTTCCACACTGCACGGAGGCTGTGCAGATTTATTGCTAATACTAAAAGAACATTCATGTTAAGTTGTTTTGAATAGCAAATTTAATCTAAAAAAAATCCTGGATATTACTTTAAAAAATAAAGAAGTGATCTGGTGAGCAGTTGGATATGCCACTGCACCTCTCACCCATCTCTGCATTCATCAGCTCTGCACTCTCACAAAGAGAGATCTTTCCACGGTGGTGGAACTCCCTCCGCATCTCAAACTACTCCTTAAACGGTCTTTAGCTCGGCCAGAATACTAAAGCCCATATGGCCCTATAACATTTTGTTAATGCTCTTCCAAATCTCAGTAAAAGCCTTTCTTTCCAGCAATGCTAGTATCTTGCCTGAATAAAATTAAATTTTAGTTCCTTGAAAGAAAATGTTATCAGCCTTCCTAGCAGCTGTGAGAATTGTGCTATGCTGATTAGATGTGACACATAGAAGAAAAACTGCTCTAGCAGGTGGTATTTGTGATTCAGTAGGTGACACTCTTCTCTCTAAACCCATGCTGAATCAATGCCCCAGCAGTGTAGCAGGGGACAGTACACCTTTTGCTGGCCCTGTTGTGCAGATGAGGTGTCAAACCAAAGTCCTGGCCACTTCTAGTCATGACAGGTTCCGTAGTAAACTAAAGCAGAAGATAGGAGGTTGCCCCCACATCCCAGTTTGATTTATTGATGAATATATGTAGTGGAAAATGCACCATGACAGATGGGTATGGTTTGCTTGCTTCCTTCTGCACGTTGTATACAGCTACTCTGTGCCGCTAGGCTCCGGGAGAGGAGTTCCCACACCAGCACACCTGGCAGTAGCGATGCTGCTTCCAAGCAGTGTGTTGATAAATAGGCTGTCCGGTGCGTCTAGGAAGGGAACTTGTCTTGAAGGAGGAGGCTGAACAGTTTACTTCGGGGTTAGACCAGGGTTGCCATTTTTACAGAGTCGAGGATGAAGGTTTTCTGCTCTTAAGCATCAAGAGAGTTCTAAGTGCAGCAACTAATTTTTCCTATAACATTACCTTTCACTTAAGTTCTTGGTATCTTCATTTCTTCATCTGTAGAAAACTTGTGTAAGAATTTACTGTGGGCCTAGGTTTTTTGCATTTGTATAATTGTGAAGTATTAATTAAGAAAACGGTATATACAGAAACAGGAACTATTCTGGAAATCCTTTTTAATGTACTGACAATTGATAAGAGACTTTACATGAACTTAAGAATTTTCAGACCATTAAATGGAGTGCCAGAAAACTGTTTTGTCTTTTTTTTTTTTTTTTTTACTGGAAAGTGTTAAGTGTGGGAATGCTACTAGTTTTAAGATATTCAGAATTGTGTACTGATGTATGGTTGGTAGTATTTGCAGAATGGCAAAAGACAGCTGAATTATGTATTTTGTAAGAAGCTATTAATCTTCCTTGGGTATATCATATGCAAACAAGAATACTTCTAAAAATTAAGCAAAATGTGCATACCGTGTAGTCAAGAGGGGAAGGCTAATACGAGTTCAAAACGTGTATAATAGCAAAAAGATTCTTGCAGAAGATTACATTCTCACATATTACAACATTTGACTATCTCAAAGATTAGAGCTTATTTTGTTATATTTAATACAGAGAGTATGTGACTTACAGTAAGTATAAGTCTGTAAAAGTCTGTTTGGAAATGCAGTTTAGTAACATGTCAAATAATTGATCAGACTTGTACTTGACTTTCCAATGATATCACTCCTTTCTCTCCCACAATTTGATGCCACTGGACTTTCTCTACCAGTGGAGGATGAGTGGACTCTTTATCCCGAACCCATCGTTGTTTTTTCTGAGCTGGGCTTAAATCTGGCAAACCATGCAAAAGGCACTTGCTGACCTGGAAATGATTTTTTTTTTTTCTTTTAAATGTATTATTGCAGAGATATAACTGTAGTTAGTAATGAAAAATTGAACATGGAAACAGAGTGAGTCGTGGTGAGTGAAGTGATCTCCCCTGGACCTCTGGTTCCATAGTCATGGGGGTTTTTCAGATGTATTTCTTACATAACTTCTGAAAGATCTTATAATAAAATTTTCAGATTTTGTCAAATCTGACCATAAGGGAGGCATGGAAAGAGCGAACAAATGAAGGTGGAGGGGGAGGAGGCAGGAAAGAAGAGAGAGAAGGTGAATTATGCTTTCGTGCGAACCAAACCAGACAGTTAAATGGCTCTATCCATGCCCAAATTGAAGTTGTGTTTATTAAAATCTGAAAAGGGGAAAGAATCAAAATACATCCTCTTTCTTCTTCCACCTGCACACACGCTTACATCCGAGTTTATTACCATGGCCACAGTATTGGTTGCTTCATAGTAAGTGACTGAATAAAAGCATGGTTGCTCTTCCCAGATCAATTTGAAGTCCTAAATTGCTGTCTAATTCTGAACAACATGCATGCAGTACCCACCCTCTTGTCCATGAGAATAACCATGTATTTCAGATGCAGCCAAGGTTCCCATCCGTTTAGTTAAAGCAGCTTGTGCAAATTTATCTAAACCAAGCGTGTGTATAAGCGTGTGCGTGTGTGAAAATGAAAAATCTTTTCTCTGAGCAGCTAATCCTCAGTGGTGGGGGACTAAGCACGGTTTCTGTTGTTTTTTCTATGAAAAATAATCAGTGGTGTTTCCCTATAGGCCATTTTCCAAATGCTAGGGAAGAAAGGAAACATCATATTCCTTTCCCTACTGTCTCTTCTTTTCCAGTATTGTGTTATTGCTGCTGTTGTTAACAAGTACAAATAACAATGTTATATTATTTGGCTGCCTTGGCTTTTTAGGAAATCTGCAAATTATGACTAATCTCTGTTCTTGAGCATTAAAAAATAAACAACAATAACAAAAAAACCGAACCCAACAAAAAATCCAAACCCCAAACAAGCAAACAAAACATTCAACTTGGTTATCTGTTAATTGCTCTGTTTTTTCCAGGGCCTGGAGAAGGCCCCAAGGCTAACATGCCACTTCCGAGCTAACTTTCTACTTGCAGTGTGTGTCTTACAAGCCTGCCTCCCTATTCTCTTTTCATTTTCTTGCCTATGTGCTGATGCAGCAGCACTCTGTTGAGTTGACTTCTTTGGGGGCTGTTGTGTGGGAGATACCAAGGTGAGAATTTTTTTTTTTTTTTTTTTTAAGTTACTGGAGTAAGGAATTAAGCCTTCTAAAAAATAGTCTGATGAAGGACAAATAGGCTTTTTTTTTTTCCTGTGATTTTTGAAACATGGAGGCTCTAGAAGCCAAGGCATAGCAAAACACTGATTCAGTCGGTTCCTTCATGTAGGATAGACAGAACTGAAGTGTAGAATGGAGCGCTCTCCTGAGCCCTCAGCCCAGCAAACAACGTGCATTACCATGACTGGTTCCATAGAAGTAGGTCTGTAACAGCTGCAGGTAGAAGTCAAGGTAAATACTAGTACCATTTAGCCCTAAAGAATTTATTTAATTATTGCTGTACAACAAAAAGTGTAGAATAGGGTAGGTTTTCAGGCACAGAGATTGTCAGAATATTGAACTGTTAAGGAAACATTGTTCTTTGGGACTTTGGGAAGAGTACTTACAAAATTCAGAAGAGAGTTACTGCCAGCAAGTTTTCATTTATTAATTGCATATATTTACAGCTCAGATACCATGGTTATACTATTAATTCCAAAGACAAACAGAGCCATCCAATAGCCTGACATTTTGCACGAAAAATAAATATTTTGTCCTCTTCTGTTTGTGATTAAGCATATAACTTTTAATATATCCCTGTTTATGGGAATATATTTTCTAACAAATGCTGCTGAAAAGTGAGTATGAATGAGTTGCAATCTTCCCTTAACCTTTTCTCTCTTTGTTTTCTTCCTTTCATTAATGGACTGTCTTGCTAGGTGCTGTGTACTGGTCACTTATGTGCACCAGCTGGGGAGTGTGTGTGAAATGAAAATTGAGATGTTGATGACTTGAAGCAAACTGGATCATTAGCAGAACCTTCCCTCCTAGTTTTACTTTTCTTCTAGATGCTTGTGTGAAAGCAGAGGAGGAAAAAAGGAAATTTTCTTCAGACTTTACTCACTGAAACACTGTAACTGTGCAAGTACCATCGGGGGTAGGGGAGAGAAGAGAGTGTGTGCGCGCGCGTACACACACGCACACAGAGAACTGGAGAAAAAAGATGGAAAATTCAGTATCATCACATCTCGCAAAGCTGTATTCCATTGCTTTAATACATACTAAAGCATAAAAGCAATGCAGGTATTAAGAGACTCAATAACATTAAAGTGCTGCATCTCACTTTGAAAATAACCACTTACTTTAAACGTAACAGCTTTTGTGAATAATTGTGAAAATCAGTTTCCCTGTCTTTATGACTGAAAACTGACTGGATTATATGAATTGGGGTCTTTTTGATTAGTTGGAAGTATGCTCTTTCCTATATTATGCAAAAAAGATCTGTTTTTACGCAGGTTTACATGAAGACCATAACATACAAACTCTATAGAAGCACGGTGTTTATTTGCTGGTTTTTGTAAAATGCGGCAGATCTAGTGCAGCTGTCCCAGTTTCTCACACTGCGGAGGTGCAGCGTGCAGCACTGTGTGCTGGGACATGCACGCTTTGCGGGCTACAGCTCATTGCTAAAGACAGTGCTATGTCCACTGTGGAACTCTGTGGATCTCATGGAGGTCRGGATGGCTTTTCAGCAAGGTAACATGGACTTACACAGTTGGTACTGAGAGACGCAACACAACTTTAGCTCTTGAAAAGTGAAAGATTGTACATCATCTTAACTGAGGTCTATTGAGAACTACATATTCATATATGTGTAYATCTAAAGCTATTTTACCAATAACCTAGCATTTGCTACCATTTGTGTTCTGACTGAGCTCAGAATTTGCATTGAAACATGGGTGCAGCAAGGCTAGGGAACAAAATCCAGGCAGGCCAAATGAAGTTAATTCCTGTAATTGAGACTCAAAGAGCCTTGTATTTATAACGTTAGTGTCAGCTGCCTTTTGTGAAGACAAGTAAATTATGTGCCCTGTAGAAGAGAGATGATTTTCCACTGAAAGGTAGTTTGTGAGATCCAAAGCCAAATTTAATGTAAATCTCCCTCACCTTTGTAGTCATCATTCTTCCCTGCTTAAAATACCCTCCAACTCGTGAAGTGTTTTGAACGGTAGTTTCTGTTAAAGAAATGCATTAAGAAATTATTTTTATATGCGTATATATAGACACACACACAGATGCTAATGCTGTGGAGGTGAGAAGACATCTGCCTGATAGCTCTGGGCTGTCATAGTTGGATTTGAATTAACACCGTTTCTGTAGTAAGTTGTCTTGTACTTTACTCCTGTTTTGAAGAGCTTGTCTTCATTATTAGCCCAAGAAGTCTGGCCATATAGTCCAATAGTTATTTTACCCCTTTAAAATAGGACTAAGTTAAACTCGTCGTCTTCGTATTCAGCAAGCCTCCTTCCTTAAAGACAAGCAACCCAAGAAAGAGCCAGTGCAAGTTTTTTTTTTCTTCCTGTTGAATTTGACCTATCAAATTAAAAAGTTACTGCAGTTACTCTTGATAAAAGTGTAGTTGGATGGGGGCAGTGAAGTTAAAATAAAAATAATCTTTGTTAACTGTTCATAACAACTTCGTCCCCTATACAACGTCTCTCAATCGACAGGACTGATAAACCTATGCGGTTTTTTCCCTCTTAAGATGATGTTAATGGCTTCAGTTTGTCTGAGAGTTTTTTTCTCTGAAAAACGTATTTTGTAAAGGAATGAAATATTGGCAGTCATTCCAAAATTTTGGTAATACTTTCAAAGGTATTTACCTTCCCTTAGAAATAATTCTGAATTCAAATTTTGGGAAATACCATGATTTAAGCAAAGTAAATTGTATTTTGCACTTAGTCAATTAGTGCATATTTAACCAAGGTATTCCCAACAAACATTCTTCCTCTGGTAAGGCAAGCGCGAATTAGTCAATGTAACAAGTTCTAGTAGTTGTTCATTCCTTCTCCTAAGGCAAAAGTTAAGATAGTAGTTTTATCTCAAATGCCAAAGTGACTTAACCTTTCAAACTGTGCTTGCCAAGGCTGAAAGGCTGGCTTTTCAGCAAGAGGCTTCCTGGACGGAGACTCTGTCCAACAAAGACTGTCATCTTCACACAGCCCCCAACTTCTTGGCATGTGTTTTGGGCTCTGTTAGCTTGTAATACCAGCACCAAAGTGTCGGGGTGACAGTTCTGGTGTTTGCAGTTGTTGCTGTGCCTCAGCTCAGTAATGGAAACAAGTGACAGGTGCAGGAACTGTGCTGCACCTGGAATCCTCTGATTCTCCCCTCATGTCTGCACAGAAACAGGTCCCCTGCTCATAAAAGGTATCATTTTATATATATATATATATATGTGTGTGTGTGTATGTATATGTGTGTGTGTGTATATCAATGTCAGTATTTGGGTGGTTGGCTTATCAGGGACATTTCTGAGGGAAGAATATTGAGTGCTTTAGGACTCATGTTCACATGCTGGTATTCTGGGACCAAATGTGCATGTGCGGAAGTCCTATCTTGAGGTGCCATTTCAGAAACACCTGTGAAGTCCAGTCCCACTTCTGTGTCTTCCAAAGCAAGGTAGCATGCTGAAAGTAAGCAAAAAGAGCCAAGTTAAGCTGTAGATACCTTTGCCGCAGGATGTTGCAGATGCCAAAAAAGTACATGGGTTCAAAATAAAGATTGGACAAATTAGTAGAAGAAAACTCCATCAAATGTTACTTAGTACAAAGATGTGTGACCTCTGGTTCAGCAAGTCTTGAATTACAAATCACTGAAGATTGGGAATATATCTTAAATGGATGTATATAGCCAAATAAACCACATTTTTCAGCTTGGTGGGTGGCTGAAATCATGAGTGAACCCATATGCAAGCACAGAAAGCCAGAAAATTTTATTTCCTCAGCAGTATCTGCAGAGGAACAAAACAAACATGACCCTGTTTCAGGTTGCTCTGTCCAGGATTCTGGATTACTTGCTTGAGCTGAAAAGAAGTGGGCCTCTGTTAAGTTTGCTCAAGGTTGCACTTGCTCTCCCTCTCTGCCTGGAACTCACAAGTAGAGATTTCCTCAGTGCTAATTCACCCCACCCTCCTGAGATCGCTGAAGGATCCATGCAATCTCTTCTCTGGCTGAGCAGTAGGTCCTTCAGTGGAATGTCAGTATCAGCCTTACCTTCTGGATTACTCATCTGTTAGAGCTGGTGTCCACCTACCCTCTCTGTTATTTTTGCAGAGAAGCCAATGGTTGTCTTCATGTCTATATAATCTTGGCCAAAAGGAAAGGAGAGATCCAGGGCCTTGTGGTGGACTCTTAACTAAGTACTTTTCAGGACAAGATAACTTTTAGGACACAAGCTAAGTTTTCCCCTGAGGCCATGTCAGAACTCCGTTTGAGTCTCCACAGCCTATCTGCTCATGTTCTCCTCTAAGGGCTTGAGGGTTCCTTTTATGTCTTACATGTTTTGTGATCAAGACAAAAAGAAAACAATACTCTATCAGGAGGACTCCCTCAGCTTTCTGGATCTGTGACTAGAAACTCCTAGTGCCTGGTGCTCTCAACACAGAGACTGTCACTAGCTGAATGATGCTGTGAGGGTCAGTTAGGAAAGTGGAAGGCACGTGATGACCCAGGCATGCTCCACCATAGCTCAGGTAATGCCAGCAGATTTTCCTTCTCAAGTTTTTTTCAACGTTCAAACCTAGAGGGTTTTTTCATATATTTACCAAGCTTTTACCCCGTTGGAGCCTGGCTGATTGATGCTGGTTTTGGGAGAGCAGAGCTTCGATCTCCCATGGACTCTGGAACCCTTCTTTAGGCAAGTGATATTTTGTGGGAAGCACAATTTGGAGCTCAGATGGAGAGGCATTTAAAGGAGATGGAAAGGTTATTTACTCATAGCCATTCTGCCTCTAAGGTGTGTTATTCTCCTGTATTTTCACAAACCATCCTGTTACCCCTCTCCTTGGAATCCCTTAGAAAAAAATTTCTCAGGTTAGGRACTGAAGGGGAAGAGCACACGCCATTGATGTCGTAGCCATATGCAGGGCACATGGAGGAGGTCATGTTTGTCTCCCTCCTCTGCAGATACTGTTGAGAAAATAAAATTCTTAGGCTTTCTGTGTTTGCATATGGTTTCACTCACAATGAGAAATGTACACATAGACAACATTTATACAAGAACAGTTACCTATAACTACAATACGGTTAAAAACAATTATTGAAGAATTTTATGCTTGAACAATAAAGCCATGTTTATGAAAGGTTGTGGGAAACCTAATGAAGGATATTTCATTCTGATGGAATAAATTAGCTTCGCTACAGGTTTCTTGTTTCAGAAATTGGTCCCATTGTGCTATGGCGCATGTAGAGCTCTGTAAATCTCTTGATGCATAGTAGAAGATGAGAACTTCAGTAGGTTGTTGAATCGCTACGCTGCAACTTCTTTAGCTTTCCTCATATTGATTTGTGTGCCTGGCTTTCGTACAGTATTCAAACAATCCCAGTTTTCCAGTCCCTGAAGAAGACATCAACTTCCTCCAATGACCATGAATTCTCACTTTTGCCCACACCTACTATAGTAAGTTTCTTYTCAGAGAAACCTTGTCAGGGAGTGTGTGTAGCCTGTATAAGGATTTTCTTTGCATAAAGTGCATTGGTGTGATCAGCAAGTAAATTGTTTGTGTTTTGGGGGTGTTTCCCACTCACATGTGAACAGTGGTGATGACACTAGTTCAAACTGGGGGGGGGGGGGGGAATATCCAGCAGCAGTGGCAATTCATCTCGCTGTTAGTCTCTTAAAGTGCCCAGGGTTGTGTCTGCCTAACCTATCTACTGCTTGTCTGCTGATTGTTCATTACTGAAGAGTTTTGAGATACTTGAACTGAATCATAAATAACCCATTTCTGTATTGTTCTCATGTTTCTTCTTTACCCATACCTTATCGGATGTAGGTTTTCAGTGTTCTGTACGGTGAAACAAGCATCTTAGCATTTTTTCTTCAAGAGTTGTAGTCCCGTCTGTTAGTTATTAGTTCCTCCACTAGAAGCAGCACCACCATGCCTTTCAAACAGTTTTCTTCTGATATGGGTTGCATTTGGAGGACTGCATTAACTGGCTTAGTCTCCTGTTTCAATCCTGCTTTATTAAGTTGATGATATTGGRCCTGACACTCTGCTAATGACAATTTCATTTAGTGGTAAAGGGAAGGGAATGGAAGGCAGCACTCATCTAATCATGCAGGCGTTCGTCTGGGTTGGCTCCTTTCACATGTTCTGTATTTTCATAAGTTTTAAGAGGATTGGACCAATATGTCAAATATTTATGCGTATATACCTTATTTTCCCTTTCAAGTGTTAGCTCCACAGCATGGAAAGAGATGTGAATAATTCCTATGAGGCAGTACAAGCTGTCTTAGAACTTTTTAAAAGCATTTTTCAGAGCTTTGTGATTGTGTGTGTTAAATGTTGCTGTTGGATTTTGGAGGATTTGGAAATAGATATTTAGTTACCAGCAAGGGAATTTTCTTGCTTTTCTAGAGTTTTGGAAAGCTTATTTTCAAGGAATTGGGGTCACTTTCTGTTTAACAGGCACTGAAAGGGATGGTATTTTTTTTTATGTTTTGTATCTTGTAATGGTCTTGTTGGCAGTTCTAGAAAATCATACATACAAAGCATTAGTGTTTTCATTTGAAAAGGTCGTAAGCCAATATAGTCTACATATTAGATGTTTGGTTTTTTAAAGTGTAAACAGATCGTTTGCTTTCTGTACGTGAGCTATAGTTGCTTGATTTTTCAATTGTTGTTACTGCCCACATAGTGSAAGACTGAAAAAAGTATCTGCTTCTGCCTTATTTAAAGTCACATCTGCTGCTTACAAGTCATTATATCTGAACTCATACTTGTCCATATTAAAGTATTGATAAAGTGCAGGTGTTCTCTTTGAAAAGATGGTGGCCATTGATTTGTGCTTTTCCCCYTACATGGGAGAAGCTTACTAGATTTTTCTTCCTCCGTGTGGTTCAGTTCCTGAAGCTTTTTTTTTTTTTTCTCCTTCCCCCTGGCCCTTAACACTGACCATTAGATGAGCTAGTCTTAGAGAGCCTGCAGAGGCATATAAAGTGACAGATCATCATTCCTACAGGGCCTCCCAGAGCAGTTATGGGGAAAGCAAGTACAGTGGGTGAGATTCTGCACTGTGCCTTTAAGGGCTTGTCATCAAAGAGCAGCATTCTTAGCAAGTTAACTACCATGAGGTAATATGATGAGGATGAGATAATTTGGGTTTTTCAAACAATTTAGCAGGTCAAGGTAACCCTTAGGTTCCTCTAAGGATTTCAGCTTTGTTAAATCAATTGAGAACTACCCGATTGTGGCTAGAAATTTTACCTTACGTTGGCCATCCCAAATGCAGCGCACAACTCGCCCTTGYTTGCCCCGTTCCCCGACTGCAATAGGACTGAGACAGTATTCCCGGAAGAAAACCATAAATTGTCTCCTGCAATCTGTATGCCTAGGAGGCCTGCTAACAACAAGGAGCCCTAGTACTTTTAAAGCCATCGCACTTGATTTTTCCCTGCATAAAGGACCTAGATCAAGCTAAAGTACTACCTAATGATTACAGCAGGGTACTGGGTTCACGTTTTTGTGGTGAACGCAGCAGAAGGAGCGATTGTTGCTGCTGCCCTGCATGGGGGCGAGGCAGAGGCAGAAGCCTACCTCCTCTGGGAAGCCTGGCTGCCTGCTGCCAGGGCGTTTTGACTTGGGAGTTTGCCTCAGGGTTTGCATTGGAGGATGGAGGGGAAGAGGAGATGAGGATGGAACGGGGACTGGATTTTTGTTTCTTGGATAATTTAAAAAACCAAAACAACAACAACAAAACCCTTCAGCCTCTACATTCCAGTGCTTGTAGGGGGGCATTTTTTAGCTCTTGTAAAATGGAGTGGGAGGGATATGAGAATAATGATCTAAGTACCTACTGCAGGTTCACAAACTAGAAGATGTATAAAAAGAATCCAGAGTTCTTTCCTAAAAGTTTCRTGTTTTGTAAAGCTTTTTCCCTTGTTTTGAGCCCAAACACAGGATTTCTGAGTGCTTCCGCTTGGTAAAACTGACTCCAGTTCTGGCAGAAGGCAAGAAACATGATTATTTTTGGCATTTCTCAATGATCTTTTTTCCTCTGTTTCTAATACTACTCTTTAGAGCCACCCCTGCGCCTTGCTCAAACTTACAGAAAAGTTCATTTCAAATTGTGGGAATAACAGCCCTTGTACAGTTAGAAATAAGTTAAATTACATTCAGTGAGGTATATATGCACATGCAGTCCTTACCTGGTTTGCCTTTTCTCCCCTTTAAAGCAGAGGGTGATATTTTAATTTCTTTGTGGGAAAATGTGCATTAAGCGTGATTAATATTGCCAAATGTTTTGGGTCAGTCCTGACAATTTGTAAATGTGGGCTTTGTTTTCTGTTGGGGTGGGAGTTGTTGATATTAATTTTTTCCACGGCAGTAACTGGAACCAATCTAAGTATCAGATTCAAATAGAGCTTTGAATATTTTTAATGCAATTGTCATGTAGCTTCTGTAGCACTAGATACCGTCACCCAATAAATATATATTACCTTTCTAGTCTTTCCATATTTCATGTTAAGTAATTATGCCAGTATTTGGTTGTAATCGCTTTAAGATTTTTTTTTTTCTGTTTCAGAGATACAACCAAAATTTTCAAACCTAGGTCAAATTTAGATACATAATGGCCTAATTTTCAGAGATGTGAAATTAATTGAAAATGTGAGTGCTTATCATTTCTGAAAATTAGGCCAATTATTTCAGTGACTAAATATGAACATAGGTACCTAATAGTAGGCAATCACGTTTGAAAAATTTGTAACATTAGCTTTTGTATCTCGGAATCAATTCCTTGCTTGTCTGCAGTGATCTCAAGTGCTAAACATCAGTGAAATTAATTTGTTACGGTGTGTGCACAGGAAAATGTTTGGACACTTTAATCCCTTGTAACTGTTTATTTTTAAAGTTTTCTCTGACACTTAGTATCAGAACAAAGAGCACAAATGTTTCATTTATCTTCCACCTTTGCCTATTACAGTCAATTAGTACTTCATTTACCGAACTTAGCAAAAGTCTTCCCGTGTGCATTTTATCTGGCCTCCTCTTTCTTCTTCCCATCCTTCTCAGAACAGCAATAGTTCCCACCCTCTGTCCTCCCCCCCGTCTTTAATTTCTAGTTATTAGGGAGTTTTATTGAGGGTGGGTAGAACAGGGGAGCTGAAGGGCTGCTCTCGTTTTTAACTTGGAACATTTGATCTTGCCCGGCATGTCCTTGTTGGCCGCGGGTTTGCTCCACAGCCTTTACGTTTAATTAATTTATGTGTCTTTCCACGATGCAGGTAGCACAGGCCTTACAAAATTTAATGTGAAGGCGAACCGGTGTGTGGAAGGCCCCTTCGGGAGAGCGGCCGGGGGGGGGTGGGGGGGACAGACACGGCAGCGGTGGCTGAGGGGGGCGGCCGTTTGCTGCCGCGCGGGCGCCTCCCCGCGCGGGCCCCTCGCTGGCTGCCCCCGCCCGCCTGCCCGCCTCGCTCCTGCTCTCCTCCCGCCGCCCTGGCCTGCGTGTCAGCGCCGGAGTTAATCATTCCTCGGCACGGGAATTTATCTATTTTTATTGGTTGCCAGGGCCGGGTTTTTGAAAAGGGACTGGGGAAGCGTGAGGGAGAGAGAGAAGGACAACCCCCTGCTCAGATATGCTCATCCCCTGCAAAATGCTATCGTGTTGGAAATCTGCCGCCGGCTTAAATAATTGGAGGGGTTTAAATTAACCGTTTACCTTTCGAGGAGCCAGCCCCCTCGGAGGGCGGCGGGGAGGCAGAAGGGGACGCTGCGAAGGGGAAAACGTGACCATCCGCCCYGCAGGACCGAGGAGTGCGAGGACTGAGTTAAGCGGGGCTTGTTTTTCCAACTCGGCAGGATTAAAAGGGATTTTTGGCAAAGGATGTAAGGCACCCCTTGACAGTTCTGAGCCCTCGCGCCACAGCCGCGCGACTACAAAGGTCGAATTAAAAAAAAAAAAAAAAACAACCAACAACCGACAGGGAGAGGGATTGCGACACCGAGAGCCGCCTTGGGAAAGCCAGCCCCAGCCCGCTCCCGGCAGGCACCGCGCGGCGCGGCGCGGCCCACCCCTCCCCCGCCGGCTCCGGAGGCTCCGCTGCGGCGCGGCCTCCCTCTCTCCTCTCCTCGCCTCTCCTCCCCCCGCCGTTCCCGCTCCCCCTCCCCCGCACGTAGGCGCTTGGGAAAAGGGAAAAAAAAAAAAAAAGCCCTTCCAGCCCGACTAGAAAATCAGCCTTGTTTCCTCAGAAACCGCAGCTGCTGCGAGCAGAAAACACGTCAGGCTGGCCCTCCAACACGCACAGATGTGCCTTTGTAAATCCACATAAATGCTGAGGAGGATTGCGTGCTGAGGGCAGACACCCTCCCTTCGGAGGACGGGGCCGAGGCAAACGGCAGGCGGCTTCTCCTTGCCGAAGGCCGCCCTCCCCCCGCCTTTTAGTGGCCCTTGTTTAATTCCTCAGAGTGGCTTAAAGAGCAGCGAAACCTGGAGGCGGCCTAAATATGGAAACTTGGAAACTCGTGGAGAGAAGCCCGCTCCTCACACGGCAGCCTCGCCCCTGTCTGCGGGGCTGAGCGCAGTTGAGAGGCCGGGGGTCTGGCTTGGCCTGTGCGGCTTTCCCCCCCCCCCCCTCTTTTTTCTTTTTTTAGGTCGTGCGTTAAGGGGCTAGGCACCAAAGATACCGATCTTTTTCTGAGAGGACTTGGGAGAGTGGGAGAAACACGGAGGGGGGAGTTTCTGCTGACCTTGGAGAAAGCTTAAAATAAAACGTTGCATTAAAATTTACTGTAAGGCAGGGAGCGTTGTTTGTCATGCCCTCGCCGGCTGTAACTCCACCCTCAACTGCTTTTTCTCCGTTTCCATCTCCCCCTTTTCTCCCGTCCTCTTTCCCCACAGTCGCGCTCTCTCTCTTTTTAATATAACTTTCAGGCTGGATGAGTTGCAACTCGTTCTGCGTAATTAAAATGAGTGGATGATGGTTGAAAAGGGATGGAAAATAAGGCCGGGGGGGGGAGGAGGAGGAGGGCGGCGGGAGGAAGCCGGGCGGGCTGGAGCGCTGCTGCTGAAGCAGACAAAAACAGGTCTGGTCGCGCGGCGGCGGGGGAGGGGCGCGCGGGCCGCCATTGGCGCGCGGCGGGGCGCGGGCGCAGCTGCGGGAGCGGGGCGCGGGGCGGCAGCGGCTGCGCCGGCAGGCCGCGGCCATTTGTCTCCCCGCCGCCCACCCCAGCCGAGTGCGGGCTCGGCGGCCCCGGCTGGCGGGAAAGCCCGCTGGGGGCCTTGCGGGGGCTTTTTTTTTTTTTTTTTTTTTAAAAAAAAAAAAATTTCAGCCACGCACGAACGAGGCTCGCGAAGCGCACCCCCCCGCCCCCACCAACCCAGTGTTGTTTACTTCCTTCTCTTAACAATGGCTTTACAGAATTGTTTTACGTTATTTTGGTACTTCCTGCAAATCTGCCTGTGATGGCTTACTCGGAAAAATGTTTCTTCCCTTTAACAAAACCAAGCATATCCCGAACAGTACAAGTTATATACGGAAAGACCTAACCTAGTTCAGTGCTTATTTTTATTTGACAGTGTAGTTACGAGCTGGCCCAACAGACTACTTTTTTTTTTTGAATCCACTTTTCTAGGGTATGGTTTTAGGGGCAGAGCTACAGTTGTCCCTGTAGGCACAGCAGCAGGTAATCTGTGATCTGCAACTTGGGTTGCTTTTCACTCAGCATATAATTCTGTTTATATTAATAAAAGGCAGCTGAGTACGTGAGCACATAACTGTTGGGRTTATCTCCAATGCACAGGAGCAGCTTACTGTAGGGAACCGGGCAAGTGAGGAAGAGGACGTACCTGCGTAGGCACACACACATACCTTTGTTGCACTGCTGGGGGGAGACTGAACCAGGGTTATTAATGAATGTAACAACATTTGAAAAGACAAAAGTTGCATGTTCAAAACGTCAGATGCATGCAATGCATCTAATTAGACTTGAAGCTAGGGCCAGTGTTTTTTAAGCTTGTTTATTTTTATGGTGAGTGAAAATAAAGGATTTTATCACTTTGACAGAATGATTTGGTAGACATTCAAGCAGTTCTTGGTTTCAGGAAGCCATTGCTTGCTAGGACGGAAACAAGTTTTCAAACTGAGCTCTGCAAAATATACTTTTTTTTTTTTCTTTCAGAAAAGACACACGCAAACTCAAACTCTTTTTCTTGCCTCCCCATATGCT